>JACCIY010000451.1:0-101941 GCA_025506505.1 Flaveria sonorensis | reverse complement strand
TTGTTATATATATTTGGATTGAACCTATAATATCTTGGTTAGTGGAACTAGATATGTACAACTGATTGTGCGTAGAATTATTTGGTTTATTCGGGTTAGTAGTCTGCATAAAAAATTACAAACAAAGGTGGAGGATAGTAGGGGCGGGGGGGGCGCCGTTCCCTTTTTTTTCATCAGTAGTGTTAAATTTTAGTCGGTTTAGTGTAAATTTTTGGCCCGATAGTATAAATTTTTATAAATATCGAGTTCGCCCCTCTAAAAAAGTTAATACCACCCCTGCACCCCTTACGGGAATGTTCAAGCTCGGCTACTGATTATAAAGATCTCATAGAAATAACCAAGCAAAGGGTTAGATAAAGTCGATCATCCTAGTTCATTGTTGATTGATAAAGTGAATACATCAGGATAGATGATTGTAAAAAAGAAAAGGTTACGCATAAGGAATGTCATCTTTGCAAAGATGAACCCGATGACATAGATTGCAAGACCTACACGAGGATTTGTTGCATAATTCATTCATATTTCACTTTCAGTTATTCCTACTTAAAATCACATATCGGTAGAACGTGAAGGTCTACTCATTTTATACCTAATTTTAAACGGAATTTTCTTACAATATCAGTCATATTAATAAAAAAAAAATGCATAAAAAGGTTGAAATCAAAATAAAAGAAAGAACAATTGATGTTCTACGTGTATACATCATTTGTCAAAGTAAATCAATCATCTTCATAATAAAAAAGATGATATAATCAAAAGATGACAGTTAGAAAAACTCCGCAAATGCTCTAATATGTCAACAACTCATGATAATAAACAAAAAATCTAAAATAAATGCTCTAATATACCACCACAAGTGAAACTATGCACCAATGAGAAGCTTGGACTGATGAGTGTAAACTGAGTAGGTGAGGACATTTGTTCAAAAAACATACAATCGAAGAATGGTAGCGTATAACAAACTTTGAGGTTCTAACTGCCTCTAAGGTGGCATCATGTATCGTTATAAAGGCAAGTCAGTCTTCATATGTTGTTTGTGACATGTAACACTGGAATAATTGCTAAAAAGCAACACGAAAGATTGTCATATAACAAGGTAGGTAGGTTTGAGAGGAGTGATGTGGTACTCGTGAAGTAGACATAAACTAATAAGCTCGGTAGTAATATGAGCATAGAATCGATATTTCTTGACCTTGTGCAAGAATGAGCAATGGTGTTTTTCTTGAAAACTCCATCTAAAAAAGATTAGGCCAAGAAACACAAAACATTATGTCGTAGATCTACGGTCAATGGACATCCAACCCAATATGTGCCTATATAAAACAGAATACCAAGACTAGCACCAGGGAATAGTTAGCCCATGAGTAATCATAACCTAAGGTATCGAAGAATCTGTTGACACCAGCTAGTGGTAATCAGTGTGTTAATGAAGGAGTTATGAAAACTTACTTATAGCATATGCAATCTTTGGATGGTCAAGATGAGATAATATTATGAATCCGGGGATCGTTCAGGAATTATCAGAATTGATGTGAACAAGTATTGATCATGGAATTATCAATACTTGTGGGTGTTGAATCTATTAATAATATGAAAATCAAACAATCAAACAGATAAAATAAGAATAATCAAATCGAGAGAAATCAATAATATTGATCGTAATGCTTTCTTGTTGCTATTGCTGATCTTGAATACAATACTGAGATTCTAATGAATCTCAACTGTTATTATATGATTTATTGATTACATATGTTGATGATCTCGTATCTATTTATAGAGATCTAATGCTGTTATATTGCTAGCTATTTTATTGCTATAATTAAGCTAATCATCATATCCGAATCTTCGCATGTTTATCAGCTTAGGAATTCGTGATTTACAATGATTTACTGATGAAAATTTGTTGATGTGACGTGGAATATCCGTTTAAATAAAACGTCTTCAATCGTCATAATGTTGTTGATGTTTTGACACGTTGACTTGTTGACTTCCGAGTTAATTGGCTTTCCGCAGGAATTTACTCTTCCGCATGTAGTCTGTCTTCCGCAGCAAATGTGCACTATACTTGTTCTTCTGTGCTTCCGCAGGAGTTCTTGTCTTCCGCAGCAATCCCTCCTTCAGTAGCTTGTTCTTTTCTTGTTCAGCTGGTTGTCTTCCGCAAAAGATCTACGATTGTACACCAGTTATGTTCCCCGAGAACATCTACGGAAGAACACCTTATTCATCCGCAGTGTTCAACACTTGGTCAATTTCCAAATTGACAGTGTTAATGTTTTCCTGCACATTCACCATACATTCTGAAATATATTGATCATCGATAAATATATTAGGAAGTGCAATTAAATCTTTTAATCATAAACATAATTATAATCAAATATATTCATATTATCATCAAGAACAAAATTACAATATGATTACAAGAGTGATCTTATCATCTAAAACCTATACATGAGTCTATCCCTAACAGTACTCCCTCTTGGTTTAGACTCTAGTAATCATTAGTTTAGCACTCTAAGTTCATTCACTCTTGCCAAAATTTTGATTTGAAGTAGTCAGCGCAGCTTTTATCTTCATATTAAAACTGATCTGCCTTCGGCTCATTCTCTTCAAGTTTTGTATTTCAAGCCCAGGATATCTTCTTCAGTGGTGAGTGTTAACAAAACACTTTATTGCACACCACTTCCAACTCATCCTGTTCTGAAATTCTTAATTCAGTGATTGCTGATTTCTAATCCTATTAGTGGCCTGCTTCATACTTCCTTCGTTTACTTGCATGGCATGCAGTTTGTCTAGACTTGAATTAGAGAATGTATAAGCATAAGTCATTTGTGCAGTTTGATCTTGCAGCCTTGGGAAGTGCTTGCCATGGAGGTATGATGTATAACTTGGGTGCAGGAGTTTGATTTCCACAGGGTCAAATATCTGATACTTTGTCCCTTTTCCGTGGATCATCCTCTGTAGCACCAATTCTTGTTTTCTCAACATACCCCATTCTGTGTGATTGGGATGTAAACTGATTTCCTTCAATCACTTTGACTGATGCATTAGCTGAGTCTTCAGCACCAATCATTTCAAAATTCTTTATCAACCAATTGAGACTTGGGCTGCGGACTTCCTTAACTTTCTCTTTATATGCTCTGCATCCATCAGTCTAGCTTCCATGAGAACATCTCCCTTGAACTTGTGACTCAGTTTGGTCATAAGTCCAGAGAAGTTTCCTCTTGGACTTATGGGATAATTGGTGATGGGAATGGTTGTAAAGTATGAAGGTCATCATTTGGCAGGGCTAGTAGAGTTTCTACTTTGTGAAAGTATTGCACCATGCCAGATGTCTCTTGATGAGTGTGCATCCCATTCCCATCATTTTCCATCCTATGATCTCTGTTCTCCAGATGCTCTTGTAAGTGTCATTTGATCAAATAGCTTAATTAGACTGTTTCTTCTCAGTTATTTCCTCACAGCAGTTTCCAGAGGCCACACCTTATCAGGAATCACACCCTAGGCTTAATTATCATTTGTTCTGTGCCGTGCTGATGGATGTCTTTGACTTGAATTACAGTTGGCTTGGGAGGAGATGTTGTTTTTATAAGCAGTATTAGGGGCTCCGGGTCTGAATTTAACACCAGTTTCCAGCTTACCTTCATCACATAATCCATCATTACCTAATTCTCCAATAGCTCTTCCTTTAAGCCATGTGACTATGATTGTGACTTTGCAGCCAACAGATCATGTTGTACCTGGTCAGCTTGGATGTATCACAGTGACTCAATTCTTGTCTTGTTTTCTCTATTTCCTTGAATTTGAGAATGATTCATAATTGCACATTGGGATCATCATTCTCACTATATCAAATTCTTGATTGTCTGCATCAGCTCAGACATATCATCCTTTCTACCATGTCATATGGAAAAAACCATTATTAATTAGGTCCATGAACATGGCAGATTGGGGTCTTCCTCTAGGATGTCTCTGGGTGATAGCAGATTTTGTTTGCTCTCATCAGATTCAAGGTCACTTTCTTTTACTTGTTTCAATGGAGTTGATACTCAGGAGAATCCATTTTGATCTTCTTTGATGATTCTCCAGTCGCATAAGCTAACTTCCCCTAAATACTTCCTTTTTCTGCTGTAGGTGATCATTGCTGTTTCACCTTTAGTCTGTTCAGCCTCAGTCAATTCTTCTTTAAACTTTCAATCTCATCATCTTTCATCCTCAGACTTGCAGCTTGCATCATCTACCAGATTGTTTAAAGCATCTATTACTTCGTTGTTCATCACTTCATCTTCCCTCATCCTTTTACTCTGCTCACCAGCTTCTAATGGCTTAACTTTCTCATTCAACTCCTTTTTCATCCTTCTAAGCTTTCCATCCTCTTGTTGCTCTTCAGTACAAGGTTGTTATACTGGGCCACCAAGTAGCTTTGCTTACATTGATTTCTTCTTCATTCAGGTCATTCTCATTGTAAGCAATGATATCAATGAAAGCACTCTCTTCTTGCTCAACTTCCTCTTCTTATCTTTCTCTTCTACATCAATACAGACTTCTTCTGTATCTTCATCATTAATAGCTTCATCAACATCCTCATCAAGGTGGAGTTATTCTGTTGGTGTTGGGATGTCAATGGGTTCAGTAGAGAGGAGGGGTGAGATGGTTGGTTCAGTTGGTGGTAGAGGAGATATGAGCTCTATGGCACTAGTATCAATTGATGTTATGGAGATGGTGATTGTGGGAGTGAAGGTTGAGTCCCATCCTGACCAACTAATTCAGTAGAAGCAGAGTTGATTGATATTGGTGATTCGCCAAGAGAGATGGGTTCAGTATTCTCACTTGAAGATGTTAAGTGGATGGGTGATGGTGGTGGCTGTGATTCTTGTTGGGGTGATTTGGGTGACGTATGTGGTGGTGTTTGAGGCTGTGAGTGAGTAGCAGATGGCGCCGATGAGCTAGCAGTTAGTTGCTCTTCTTCCACAGCAGCTCCTAAGGAATGTCCTCATGTTCATCCAATACATGAGGAACATGTCCACACCGCCTCCTCATACTGCCCTTTCAGTTTATTGAGCAGGGATCTTCTAGATGTGTTTGTACTAGAATATCTCCCTCTCTTTCCACGCCCGGCAGTGATCATTAATGATGAGCCGAATGAATCTGGGAACATAAACATCTTATTCTCTTTTTGCACTCCTATGTGGTCACGTAGGCAATGAGGATGTACTTGACGTAGTTTTACTTCCTTCCTTCAAATATGCCGATGATTCCGGAAGATATGTGCCTTGAGAATCTGTCTAAACCAGATTTCCGGTTGGATAGGCACTCGAGGTACGTGTGACATAAAAATCGATAGGGCTTGCATAATCTTCCCTTCTTTATCTCTCCGTGCTCGTAGTCACCATCATACCCATAAGGGCAAACACTTTCTGAATGTATTCATGATCGAATACATCAGGATGCCCTGCTTCTTCATCTCCTAATTTTAATACTCTACGTATTGTTCCTTCGTCTATCCAGAAGGGTAGATTCCCTATGAATGCGGTGATAACAGATCCTTCTCCCTCATTTCTACTTATGCGTAGCTCCAAAAGTCGATCATGTGAGATTGAAAGATGAGGGGGTCTGCCGTTAGTGTGTAATGGAGTCGTGTTCTCCTCAGGTATTGTATAATGACCCTGCATTCGTCATCCACATCTGGGTTCAAGAAAGCACACATATTGTGGTCCTTTACGAATTGTTTGCCATGATAGCAGAGATGATTGGTGTTACAGTGATTGATTTTGGTAAGTTGGAAGGGGGTTTTGGATGATAAGTTTTTAGGTCAGTGTGTTTTGAAAATGAATAGAAAGGCCAAAGGTCGAAGTGCCTTTATATACCTTTTCGGACAGGCTGTCTAATATATGGACCCATTTACACTTTTTATCCTTTCGATGTAGGACCCTTTTACCCCTTCGCGGTTATTAACTATGCCTAATAAATCATTAATAGAAATTATTGATCATATAATTAAGCAAAGTATAATATCCACGAAAATCATAGTTTCTGTTTCTTCCGTACTTATCTACGAAAGTAGACCCATTCTGTCTCCGCAGAAACATCTGCGGATGAACAGATTTCACTGTGAACAGATTAAGGGAATTAATTGATCAGTTATGCTTACTCCCCCTAAATTGTGATTAATCATGTACGGATGAGTTTATTAAAAATTTATACGAAGATCGCATGATCAATATGTGTAACTGAAAATCTCATGAGGATAGAGTTCTGTGTCAGGCAATTGATTGAGAAACTAAGGATCATACTACAAATCAGACACATTCTGCTTAGTTTGGTGAGAAAAGCCTACTAGATCTAGTGCAAATTGCAAATATGGTGGTCCGTAGAAGTTCAACCTAGAGTGTATGTTGGGCATGTCCTGCTAGTTATCATGTTTTGGTAAGAATTAAGATAAAACAAGGATGAATGCATCATGCAAGGTGTGTGAAAGTCTGTCTCCCAGATTGTGATCAATTCATCACTTTATCACACTACCATGTTCCGTAGATTATAAGCTCTATCTTAAGATTTCTTTGAAATCTTATTAATTCTTTTATGAATGCTCTTTGAATACTATGTATTTGATCTTTAGGATTCTTTTGGCAGCAGTTCCTTTTGGGAACTTTTAATGATTAGCATCAGGGCACCAGGTCTTTACTTACGTAAAACAGAGGTGTCCTTTGACCCAGGTCTTCGCTTACGCAAAACAGAGGGTCATGATGCGCAAAAGATAGAGGTTATAAGGTGTTACAACATAGTAAGTGAGCATAAGTGATGAGTTGTGTACTTTCTGATAAGACTTACTTGTTATCTCCTCACAATGACTTATCCATACTAAGTCATCTTGGCTTATGTTGAGCATGACATAGCTTATTTTCCACTCAGGATGAACCTATTCATATATTCAACACATCAGTTCAGTAGATAGTTGGTTGGGTGCAGGTAGGATATATGTCATGTTTATAGCATACTATCATATCCGTAGGTTATCAAAAGCCTTACACATAAGTTTATGTTGTATCCTCATATTGGCACAGTTAATGAGCCTATATACCTGTTTGTTAATGTTTTGAACTTATTCTAAGTTGATCATGCCTAATGATTCAATTAAGAACTGAAATCTTACTGAGTCAAAAGCCTTAGTGAATAAGTCAGCAAGTTGATTTGTTGTATCTACTTTGATCAACTTAATTAGTCCCTTTCTAGGCAATCTCTTAGAAAGTGGTATCTGATTCTATATGCTTAGTTTTACTATGTTGGACTGGATTAGCAGTAATAAACATAGCAGCTGAGTGTCTATATATATTGGTGTATGAAGAAAATTATAACCATAATCAAGTAATTGATTTTGTAACCATAGCACTTGGGAGCAGCCTGCTGAAGCAGCTATGTATTCAGCCTTTGCTGTGGATATTGAAACATTTGTTTGCTTTTTGCACTGCCAAGACATAAGTCTTGGACTATGAATTGACATCCTCCTGTTGTTGACTTTCTATTGGTGTTGCATCCTCTATAGTCACTGTCTGAATAGAAGTAAAGCTTGAAGTCTCCTTCTTTGGGATACCATATTCTAAGTGATGGTTTCCTTTGAGGTATCTGAATATTCTCTTTACTGCATTCAAGTGGGACTCCTTTGGTTCTGCTTGATACCTAGCACACACACACACAGCAAACATTATATCAGGTCTACTAGCAGTTAAGTACATTAAGGATCCTATCATAGATCTATATAATCTTAATCAATAGACTTCCCTGCTGAATCTGGTACAATTTTATCTATAGTAGATGCTGGTGTTTCGCATGATGTACAGTCTGCAAGGTTATATTTTTAATGTTTGAAGGATATACTTTCTTGATTGATGAAGATGTCATCTGTTTTTGATGAAGTTGTAATCCTAAAAAGAAAGTTAATTCTCCCATTAAACTCATCTAAAACTCAGATTGCATTAAGGCTTCAAACTCTTCACAAAGTCTTTGTTTGTTGATCCAAATATGATGTCATCAACATATATTTTGTACAACTAAGAGGTCTTGGTGTTCATGTTTAAGGAAGAGTGTCTGGTCAATTGTTCCTCTCTTGTATCCATGTTTAGAAGAAACTTGGATAGTGTTTCATACCGTTTTCTTGGTGCTTGATGAAGGCCATATAAAGCTTTGTCAAGCTTGTACACCCTGTGAGGGTGATCAGGATCTTCAAATCCTGGTGGTTGAGACACATAGACCTCTTCATCAATTATACCATATAAGAAGGCACACTTTACATCAATTTGATAAACTGTGAACTTCTTATATGATGCATATGCCAAGAACACTCTAATTGCCTCAATCCTTGCAACTGGTGCAAAGACTCATCATAGTCTATGCCTTCTCTGTGTGTAGCCTTGAGCAATTAGTCTTGCTTTGTTTTTGATTATTATTCCCCTATCATCTAGCTTGTTTTTGAATAACCACCTTGTGCCAATAGTATATTGGCCTTCAGGGAGTTTAACTAGGTTCCACACCTTCTGTTTTCTGAACTGCTGCAGTTCTTCTTACATTGCATCAATCAGCTGTTATCTTTTAAGGCTTCTGTGATGTTGGGTGAACTACTTGAGATAGAATACAGGAGAATAGACAAGTGTTTGCAGCTCCCCTTGTCTTCTGGTAGTTCTGCTGTTGAGGTCACCTATCATGTTATCAATGGGTGATACTTATGTGATCTAACTGTTGGTACATCATTAACTTGGATGGATGAATCCAGGTTTGTGATGTTGGCTGTTGGAGATGAGGGTAGTTGTGATGGAGAGTCAACAAAATAGTTCATCTCATTTTCTGGTGCAGCTGACTGAGCTTCCGCAAGAACATGTATGTCATCCGGGGTAGTGGGCATGTCTTTCGTAGCAGGTACTTGATCAGCTATGGTCTCTGTCCAAGGCATATCTGTGTGTGACAATGGTGTGGGATGATTTTCTGATATGGTTTGATTTTTTGGGGGTCTTCGTTCAACATCTGCAGTAGGGACATCTACGGAAGTAGAGACATCTGCGGAAGTAGAGACATCTACGAAAGTAGAGGGTATTGTTGCTGATGTTCATGGAGTAAAAACATCTAACCATCTTTGTGTTTGTACTGATGTTCTAGGATCAATATCACTTTGGTTTTCTGGAGTAATGACTCATGGTGGATCAACTGTCAATGGTACACCCATATTGGAGGAACATAGGGGTAACATGTATCCGCAGCACCTGTCACATTAAGATAATAAGAGTTTAATGAGTTAGTTAATGCATCTATATCAAACAGCCAAGATGATCCTTCACAGACTGTGGGAATAAGGATTCATCAAAGGATACATTAGGAGTTTCTTCCACTATGTTGTCATGTGGAATATAGATTCTATATGATTTAGATGTGATGAATAACCAACAAAGAAACCATAATAGGCCTTTTCAGCAAATTTTTCTAATTGTTCTTTTGTGTTTAATACGGATACATGACACCCAAAGCTTTAAGATATCCTATAAAAGGTTTTCTTTAAACAGAAGTTCATAGGGTGTTTTATTATGTTATTTGACAATCAAGGTTCTGTTTTGAACAGTGTAGGCTGTGTTCAAAGCTTTTGCCAAAATGTTATTGGCAAATGTGAGTCAGCCAGCATTGTTCTTGCTGCTTCAATGAGTGTTCTATTTCTCCTTTCAGCAACTCCATATGTTGTAGAGTTCTTGGGGCATTGAATTGCCTGGCTATGCCTTTATCCCTGCAAAATGAATCTAATACATAATTAACAAATTCAGTTCCATTATCACTTCTCAGTATCTTGATTCTTAGATCAAGTTGATTTTCTATCTTAGTGATGAACTCCATTAAAATTTTGATGTTTCACTTTTATGTTTTAAGAAAAATACCAAGTAAATCTAGTGAAATCATCAATAATCACCAAATAGTACTGCCTTTTGCCAATGCTTAACACATTGGTTGGACCAAAAAGATCCATGTGCAGTAACTTTAGTGGTGTTGTGTTTGTGTTAATTGTTTTGACTTATGTGATACTTTATGTTGTTTGCCTTTATAGCATGAAAAACAGTGAGTAGAACAGTAAAATTCTTTCTTTGGAACACAATGACCAAGTCATTTTTCACTAATTTATTCATATTCTTCATGTTGGAATGAGCCATCCTTCTGTGCCAGAGTTGTGCTTCATTTTTTGATGATTTAGAGATCAGGCATGTTTCTTTGCTTGTTAGTGCAGTGTTGTTCATATCCAACACATAGGTGTTACCTTTCTTAGTGCTTTAAGAAGGATCCAGTCTTCTGGAATTCTGAAACCTGGCTTAAGAATGTAGCAATCAGAGTTATCAAAGAAAGTAGTATAGTGTTGGTCACATATTTGTGATACACTAAGTAAGTTAAACTGTAAGTTTTCACAAGTTAACTTTTCAAACTTTAAAACTCCATTTGTTACCATTCCTTCACCAGTAATTTTACCTCCCTTCTTATCCCCACCAAATGCTACATATGAAGCATTCTTATGTTTGAAGTCCTGTAGGAGGGTGCAGTCTCCTGTCATATGTCTAGAATAGCCACTGTCAAGATACCACTTTTTGTCAGCCCTCCTTGGATGTTCCTGTAAACAAAAATGAATTTAGTTAGACTTAGGAGCCCAAGCCTTGCTGGTCTTGGTGACATTGACTTGTTCTAATGTATCAAACTTTCTCATGAATAAGACTTGAAGTTTCTAGATTAGCTGTACAGTCAGTTAATTCATTATGTTTAGTTTGGGGTGAGGATGTAATGGTTGATGAGGTTGAGGTGATGTCTTCTTGATTCATACTGACTTGGTTAGTCAATTTTGTTTGAGACTTCTTCTTTGATGTGGATGATAAGGAATTGTCAGAAAATGTTTCTGCATCCTTTTTTTGGACTTAGGCACATCATCGCCTTCTCAAAGTGATCAAAGAAGTTGTTTTCTTCCTCAAGTGCTACCTTTTTGTGTGGTGCATTCTTTTGCACTTGTTGATTTCTCCTTCTTTCTTTAACTTCACCTCAACAACTTTGTTGTTTTTCTAGTAACTTTCTATTTTGTTGTTGTTTCTTTTGGTTGAATCTCTATCATCTTCAAAAAATTGTGAGTCTAACTCAGAGGTATCTACTTTCTTTGTCTTGATGATCTTGTTTTGTTCTTCTTGTTGAAGTAGCATTCCTTTGTAGTATGGTTGTTTTTGTTGCATATTGCACAATATTTGTTGAAGTAACAATCTGAAGTCATGTGATTGTTCATGTTGCATATTGAGCAATAGCTGTGAAGTAGCATTCTTCTGTGCTGTGGTTGTGCATGTCACACCATTTACAGTAAACTTCATCTTCACTTTCAGATTCATTCCTTTTCTTTGTCTTGTTTTGCTCATCAGTTTTTGCTTCTTTAATTCCTTATCAATTTTATCTGCTGATGAGTCTTTTCCTCTTTCGGATACGATATCAAAAGGTTCTTGTGTTGTATCTTTTGTGACCTTTTTCTTGGTCTGTTCTGGTTTCTTCCGCAGATGATATGCGGAAGTTATGTTCTTATCTCCGGATCCTCTTTTGGCTGACTTTCTTTATTTAATTTATGAATGCATGTATGCCTTCATTTAATTGCTCAATTCTTGTGTGGATTGTCTTTAGCAGATTTCTTTGTTTTGGTGGATAGGGTAGTTTAAGTTCATTTAGTACCTTTGGAATTGAGTATTCTTTTAACACAGTTTTATCCTTACCCAACCCAGCATTATTAGTCTCAGCCTCTTCATCTAAGTCATCACAGTTGTCATAATCAAATTCTGACAGCTCGGAGCCTGATGAACTAGATTCAGATGACTCAGCATTATTAAGTTTATCTGAGACTCAGGTATGAAGTGATTAGATAAACTGTTGGTCATTGACTCAGGTAAAGGAATATAATTGTTGGTAACTAGTGGTGCAACTGCATGAAATCCCAATCCTGACTTGTTCTTAGACTCAATATGAGAGTTTAACAGTTTCTCATACTGCTGTGATGACAATTGGAATTTTTGCAGTTTCACCTCAGTAGATGCATGTTCTGACATAGATTTGGTTAAAGATGTAGTCAGATGCTCAACTTGTGCTTTTAGATTGTAATTTTCAGATACAAGTTTATCTAAATCCTTTTGTAAAGAATTAATTTGACTTGATAAAGTTTGTGTTCTCTAACATGAGATTCATTTAAGAGTAAGGTTTCTTTTACTTTATCAGCCAATTGTTAAGCATGGGTTCTATATTTTCTACTTCATCTATGCAAGAAGGGGAACACAACCTTTCTCTTACCTCAGGGCCATTGGAGGGACTTTGTTTTCCATATTGGCCATCAAAGCTTGGTTTTCAGCAAGTACTTCCTTCTCATACATGCTCCAATCACAAGTACCATCCCGCAAAATAATTAAACCAGTTTCTTTAATGTTGGAGATACCTGTTGTATTGTTTGGTGGGGATGCATTGGTTAATAGTGGTTGTGTGATACTCCTTTGACTAGGCTGTCTTGAGTCAGTTGACTGCGGTTGGCTGTTATTGCACTCCCTTGAAAAGTGTCCAAACAGATTGCACTTAAAGCATCTCACTTTGGACTTATCTACACCAATTTTTGTTCTTCTCCAACAGACAATCCTTTGTTTCTTTTCATGTACATCTTGGCTCTATAGGCAATCATTGCCATTTGCCATTGCAGATCCATCTCTTCCACTTCATCAGGATGAAGTTCTTCTAGATCTTGTTGACAAAAGTGAGCAGGAGTCAAGGTTTCCTAGATAAGCCTGAAAGCTTGAGCTAAAAGCAGCAAAGGCAGCTTTTGTTCTTCAGTCTCCAGAACCATAGTAATTGGTTCTGTTTGATGGTTATTTTTCTTGCTTTTGGATTCACCAGCCTCTCCTTTGTCTGTTTGAGCTGATTGCTTTGAGTTCTTGATTTTGAAGACTTTGCTGCATAGAAACTGTTTCTCCTTCCTGTTCACCTTCATCACTGGAGTTGTTTTCATCTTCATTACAGATGAATGCACTGCCAGTATTCTTCATTTCTTTGAATTCATAAGGTGCTATAGGTGCTTTCACACTTTTGTTTCTTGTCTTTTCATCCAGCTCTAATGGTTCTACTTTTGCCACTAGAGCATCTAGACCTATTGTTTTTAGATCAATAGTATTTTAAACATGGACACAGTCTGTGTCCAGTTTTCAGGCAAAGAATGAAGCAATTTTTATTCAATTCTTCATTGCTGTACTTAAGTTCAAGGATGTTCATCTCTGTAACAAGTTGCATGAATCTATGCAATTGTTGAGGGATTGACTCACCCGGAATATGATGGAATGTTTTATATTGTGCACGGAGAGTATCCTTCTTTATGCTTCTAATCTCGTCACTACCTTCACACAGAGTGTGCAGGATTTTCCATAACAAGTTAGCTGTTTTGTATGATTCACACTTGATCAACAGTTCTTCAGGCAGAGCCATAGTAAGCATACTATAAGCTTTGATGTCAATCTTGACTCTCTTGGCATCACAGGTGATAGATTCTTTAAACTTGTGGGTTGATTATTATCTTATAATCCACTCCTAAGGCAGGTGGGATATAAGGGCCTTCGGTAATCGAAGCCCATAAGTCAGAATCTGTGTAATTAACATGATTCCTGAATCGGATTTTCCAGGTTTTAAAATCAGATTTGTTTTTCAGTTTAGGAGGTTGATAAGCACCAACAACTGAATTACTCATGATAAATCTTATTTGGAAAGCAATAATTTTGTTTAGCAGAAATCGATTAAACAAATCAAAGCTGATAGATCAATTGATCTGGATCAATGAGCACCTAGCTCTGATACCACCTGTGAATCCAGGGATCGTTCAGGAATTATCAGAATTGATTTGAACAGGTATTGATTGTGGAATTATCAATACTTGGTATTTAATCTATTAATAATATGAAAATCAACCAATCAAACAGATAAAATGAGAATAATCAAACGAGAAAAATCAATAATGTTGATCGTAATGCTTCTTGTTACTATTGCTGATCTTGAATACAATACTAATGATTTAATGAATCTCAATTGTTGTTATATGATTTATTGATTATCTGTTGATGATCTCGTATCTATTTATAGAGATCTAATGCTGTTATATTGCTAGCTATTTTGTTGCTATAATTAAGCTAATCATCATTATTCGAATCTTCGCCATGTTTATCATCTTAGGAATTCGTGATTTACAATGATTCTACTGATGATAAAATTTGTTGATGTGACATGGAATATCCGTTTAAATAAAATGTCTTCAATCGTCATTAATGTTGTTGATGTTTTTCCACGTTGACTTGTTGACTTGATGTTGACTTCCGAGTTAATTGGCCTTCCGCAGGAATTTACTCTTCCGCGGGTAGTCTGTCTTCCGCAGCAAAATGTTGCACTGTACTTGTTCTTGTGCTTCGCAGGAGTTCTTGTCTTCCGCAGCAATCCCTCCTTCAGTAGCTTGTTCTTTTCTTGTTTAGCTGGTTGTTCTTCCGCAGAAGATCTACGGATGTACACCAGTTATGTTCCCGAGAACATCTACGAAAGAACACTTTATTCATCCGCAGTTGTTCCAACACTTGGTCAATTTTCCAAATTGATAGTGTTTAATGTTTCCTGCACATTCACACATACATTCTGAAATATATTATATCATCGATGAATATATTATGAAGTGCAAATTAAATGTTCTTTAATTCATAAAATAATTATAATCAAATATATTCATATATATCATCAAGAACAATAATTACAATTATGATTACAAGAGTGATCTTATCATCTAACCTATACATGAGTTCTATCCCTAACAAATATGAAGAGGTTTAAAAGAGAGATGGTCACCCATGCTCTCCCCCATTCACCTCAAATCTTACGGCTAGAGAGCGAGAAAGAGCTCCCATCGGTTCTAGTGTGAGAGAGTGGAAGAATTCTTCAAAAGGTAAGATTTTCAAGATGATTCTTCTCGGATCTAAGTCGAGTTTAAGCTTCTTGACAGATTTGTATGCGTTTCTATGTGTAAGTTTGTATCTTTATGTGTGTATAGGTGTTAGAGATTCCAGGTTCGCTCTAGGGTTTTAGTGGTTTGCTCGAAGGCTGGTTAAGGTGAGTAGTAGATCCCTTCTTTTACATGTTTTCTAATTGGTTGGGTTTGATATGTGTATTAAATGATATTTCTTGACAAAACTATGTTTTCTATGATAAAGATGACTTTTTACTAATATTGTGTGCTTTTCAAGATTTTTTGCAATGATAATTTATGTGCTAAGTGTGAATCTGATAGTTTTAAGCTAAGTATACGTTTAAAGGTGATGTATGAAACTAGAATCGCTTAAGTAGGACATAAGTATTTAAACAGCTGTCCGTTGTGGGCATTGATGTCCGCTGTGGACACTTGGAATGGTTTAGTGTTGTCCGCTTTGATCTAAGAATGTCCGTTGGGACGCTTAAGTGTTAAGGAGGTATCCACTGTATGACTTAGTCATCCGTGTGCACCTTAGTCATCCACTGTATGCCTTAGTCATCCGTTGTATGCTCTAGTATACCTTGGTCGTCCGTTGTGGACCTTGGTCGTCCGCTGTGGACTTTGTTCATCCGCTGCGGACCTTGGACATCCACTGTGGACTTGTTCATCCTGTAGACCTTGGTCTTCCGTTGTGGACTTTGTTTATTCGCTATGGATCTTGGTCGTCCGCTATGGACTTTGTTCATCCGCTATGGACTTTGGTTGTCCGCTGTGGATTGTTCATCCGCTATAGGACCTTATTGATGCTGTGAACACTTAAGTTTTATCCTGAATTTGGTGAGGGGGTTTAAGTGATTAGTAATTATTTTAATGGGAGAATATGATTGTTAAATCTTTTCTTGTTATGTTATAATATTTTATGGGCTAATGTTAAGAAAAATAATTAACATTTCATGTTATGTGATTATAAAGACAATGGATATCTTATAAGTTTATTCGTAATTAAGTGGACATAAAGGAATAAAAGGACAGGGAACCTAATGAATGTTATCCCGGGCCCTTATGATGAATGAAAAGCCTTGCAAGCAAATGAATGGAGGTGCCGACCATGTTGTCGTTAGCTCAACTGATGTGTGTTGTTTTAGCCCATGAGGAAGCACATCTGGGTTCTAATCCTTGTGATTGACCAATGAATGAATGAATGGGACCTGTATTCATGAGAGGCTTCGTGCCTAGTAGTATGGGTCAACCGTCAGGGGTTAGCTGCCATGATAAATGTGTACTGACAGGGGTCAGCATTGTTGCCAACCATATGTTGTAGGCTTTTGCTTTGTGCAATTCTAGTTAATGAAAGAGAAAGATAATGAAAGAAAGAAAGATATGAACGTCTTAGTGAATATTATCAGTCAATTTGATTGTTATGTATTATGGATGCGTGGTCACTAAGGAATCTTTCAAAAATGTATATTTTTATATATTAATGTTAGGGATAGATCTCTTGTATAGGTTTAGATGATATATATATCACTCTTGTAATCATAATTGTAATTATTGTTCTTAATGATATAAATGAATATATTTGATTATAATTGTGTTTATGAACTAAATAACATTATTTTGCACTTCATTTAATATATTCATCTATGATATAATATATTTCAGAATGTATGTGTGAATGTGCAGGAAATATTAAATGTGTCAATTTGGAAAATTGACCAAGTGTTGGAACAACTGCGAATGAATAAAGTGTTCTTCCGTAGATGTTCTCGGGAACATAACTGAAGAATATACATCGTAGATCTCCTGCGGGAAAAACAACTTCAGCAGAACAGAAAAGAACAAGATACTAGAGGGATTGCTGCGGAAGACAAGAACTCCTGCGGAATCACATGAACGAGTACTGAAGAGTTGCTGCGGAAGACTAGTTACCTGCGGAAGAGTAAATTCCTGCGGAAGACCAATTAACTCAGAAGTCAACATCAAGTCAACAAGTCAACGTGGCAGAACAACAACAACATTAATGACGATGTAAGACATATTATTCAAGCGGATATTCCACGTCACATCAATAAATTTTATCATCAGTAGAATCATTGTAAATCACGAATTCCTAAGCCGATAAACATAGCGAAGATTCGGATAATGATGATTAGCTTAATTATAGCAACAAAATAGCTAGCAATATAACAGAATTAGATCTCTAAAAATAGATACGAGATCAATAGATGCAATCAATATAAATTATATAACAACAGTTGAGATTCATTAGAATCATCAGTATTGTATTCAAGATCAGCAATATCAATAGCAACAAGAAAGCATTACGATAACATTCTTGAGTTCTCTCGGTTTGATTATTCTTATTTTATTTGTTTGATTGATTGATTTTATTATTATTAATAGATTAAGCACCAAGTATTGATAATTCCACGATCAATACTTGTTCAAATCAATTCTGATAATTCCTGAACGATCCGAGGATTCACAGGTGGTATCAGAGCTTGGTGCTCATTGATTTATATCAATTGATCTATCAGCTTTGATTAAGTTTAATCGAATTCTGTTTTAAAACAAATTTTTTTTAAATTAACTATCATGAGTAACTCAGTTGTTGGTGCTTATCAACCTCCTAAACTGGAAAACAAATCTGATTTTAAAACATGGAAAATCCGGTTCAGGAATCATGTTAATTATACAGATTCTGACTTATGGGCTTCGATTACCGAAGGACCTTATATTCCACCTGCCTTAGGAGCGGATTATAAGGATAATAATCAGCCCATTAGTTTAAAGAATCTATCACCTGATGATGCCAAGAGAGTCAAGATTGACATAAAAGCCTATAGTATGCTTACTATGGCTTTGCCTGAAGAGCTGCTGATCAGGTGCGAATCATACAAGACTGCTAACTCATTATGGAAAATCCTCCACACTATGTGTGAAGGTAGTGATGAGATTAGGAGTATCAAAAAGGACACTCTCCGGGCTCAATATGAAACCTTTCATCATATTCCTGGTGAGTCTGTTCCTCAACAACTGCACAGATTCATGCAGCTTGTCACTGAGATGAATATCCTGGAACTTGAGTATAGCAATGAAGAACTCAACAAAAAGATGCTGCACTCATTGCCAGAGAGCTGGACACAAACTATGCCCATGTTTAAGAACACTATTGATCTAAAGGAATAGGCTTAGACACCTTAGTGGCAAAGGTAGAAGCACTGGAGCTGCTGGGAAAAGACAAGGAACAAGAGTGTGAAAGCACCAATCGCTCCATATCAATTCAAGGAACTGAAGAACTCAGGAAGTGCTTTTATCACCAATGAAGCTGAAGACTCATCCTGTGAAGAAAGTGATCAGGAAGAGGAGACTAGCTTTTATGCTGCAAAGTCTTCTAGCTCAAGTTCCCAAGGTAATCAGTACAGAAAGTCCAAATCAAAGGCTGATGAATCAAAGAACAAGAAAAACAACAAGCAGACAAAACCAATTACTGTGGTTCTGGAGTCTAAAGAACAGAAGGCAGCCTTTGCAGCCTTCAGTTTCAGTTTTCAAGCTTACTTAGGAAGCACCCTTACACCGGCTCACTTTTGCCAACAAGACTTAGAAGAACTTCATCCTGATGAAGTGGAGGAGATGGACTTGCAATGACAAATGGCTATGATTGCCTACAGAGCCAAAATGTATATGAAAAGAAATAAAGGGCTGTCAGTAGGAGGAAGATCAACCAAGATTGGTGTGGACAAGTCCAAAGTTAGATGCTTTAAATGCAATCTATACGGACACTTCTCCAGGTAATGCAACAACCAACAGCAGGCAACCGACCAAAGACAACCTGCTCAGAGGAGTTTCTCACAACCCCAATTAACCAATACATCCCCACCAATAACTAACAATAACAAAAGTAAATCCAATGCTAAAGAAACTGGTTTAATCATTTTGCAGGATGGTACTTGTGACTGGTGCATCTATGAGAAAGAAGTTCTTGCTGAAAATCAAGCACTAATGGCCAACATGGAAAACAAAGTTCCTCCAATGGCTACCGAGGTAAGAGAAAGGTTATGTTCTCCTACTTGCATAGATGAGGTAGAAAGATATCGATCACATGCTCAACAATTAGCAGATAAAGTAAAAGAAACACTGCTTTTAAAGAGAACATAAACTTTATCAAGTCAAAATAAATTCTTTACAAACAGACTTAGATAAACTTGTTTCTGAAAATTACAACTTAAAGGCACAAGTTGAGCATTTAACTGCATCATTAACAAAATCTATGTCAGATCATGCATCTACTGAGGTGAAACTGCAGGAATTCCAACTGTCAGCACAACAGTATGAAAATTTGCTAAATTCTCAGATTGAGAATAAGCACAAAACAGGGTTGGGATTTCATGCAGTTCCACCACCAATAAATGATAACTATACTTCTCTACTAGAATCTATGACAAACAGTCTTTCGAATCATTTCGTGTCTAGTACCTTGTCTGAGTCTGAAGATAAAACTGATGACAATCTAACTAATGACGCTAAAACTGATTCATCAGAATTAGAACATTCAAATCAAAGCACATCAGAATTTGATCATGACAATTGTGATGATCTAGATGATAATAGTGAATCTGACCATGCTGGTGTGGTTAAGGAAAAAATTCATGTGAAAGAACACACAATTCCAAAAGTGTTAAATGAACCTAAACTACCCTATCCACCAAAACAAAGAAACCTACTGAAAACAATTCACAAAAGAATTGAACAATTAAGTGAAGGTTTACAAGCAACCAATAAACAAACAAAAGAAAAACCAACAAAAAGAACCTCTGAAGAAAAGGCTGTGACTTCAATGGATCATCTACGGAGGAGGTCTGTCAAATCCACAAAAGCCATGAAGAACAATCAAAAAGGCAGATGTAAGGATTCTTCAGCAGCAAAACTGGAGAAAGAACATAAGCTACACAAAGCTTCCATCAAGAAAAAGGAGAACTTGCAGAAAAAGGCTAAGGCTAAAGCTGTCTCCGAGAGTGACTCTGAAGACATGTACTGTAAATGGTGTGATATGCACAACCACAGT
The DNA here is from genome assembly GCA_025506505.1 of Flaveria sonorensis. Classification (NCBI taxonomy): domain Eukaryota; kingdom Viridiplantae; phylum Streptophyta; class Magnoliopsida; order Asterales; family Asteraceae; genus Flaveria; species Flaveria sonorensis. Next base: position 81,866 of record JACCIY010000451.1, on the reverse strand, counting down.
ACAGAGACTGCTATTTTAGCAGCTATTGCTCAATATGCAATGTGAACAACCATATGACTACTGAGTGTTATTTCAATAAGTATTGTGCTATTTGCAACAAAAATAATCACTCTACACAGGACTGTTTCTTCAACAAGAAGAATAAAACAAAGATCCTGAAGAAGAAGAAAGCTGAATCCTTTGACTCAGATTCTCAATCTTCAGAAGAAGTCAACATTCCTGCTAAACATGAAAAACAACAAAGTAAACAAAAAGGTTCCAGCAAAAAGGAACAGACAAACAAAAGGACAGAAAAACAAAAAGAGCAAAGAAGGACTCCACATAAGAAGGTGGAACTTGAAGGAGAGGATGACTTCTTTGATCACTTTGACAAAGGCAAACATGTGCCACAGTCAAAATCAAGGGATGTAGAAACATTCTTTACTTCATCTACATCAAAGAAGGATTCTGCAAAGAACAAAATCACTGATGAAGTTAGCACAAACAAAGATGAAACAATCTCAACTTCATCCCCAACCACAAGCAAACACAAAACAAAACATAATGAACCATCAGAAAACAAAACTAACTTAGAAACTTCAAGACTCATACATGAAAAAGTTACTATTTTAGATAACAACGGCAAGCCCAAGACCATTAAGGCTTGGGCTCCTAAATCTAACTGATCTCATTATGTTTTGCAGGAACATCCAAGAAGGACTGACAACAAGTGGTATGTTGACAGTGGCTGTTCCAGACACATGACAGGAAACTGTACCCTTCTACAGGACTTCAAACACAAAAATGCTTCATATGTAGCATTTGATAGGGATAAAAAGGGAGGTAAAATCACTGGGGAAGGGATAGTAACTAATGGAGTATTAAAATTTGAGAAAGTCAATTTTTGTGAAAATTTGCAATTTAACTTATTAAGTGTTTCTCAAATTTGTGATCAAAATTATACAACATTCTTTGACAACTCTGACTGTTACATCCTTAAACCTGGTTTTAAAATTCCAGAACACTGGATCCTTCTTGAAGCACCAAGAAAAGGTAATGCATATGTGTTGGACATGAATAACACATCATTAACAAGCAAGGAGACTTGCCTGATATCTAAATCATCAGAAGATGAGTCATATTTGTGGCATAGAAGGCTATCTCATTCCAACATGAAAAACATGAATAAACAGGTGAAAAATGACCTAGTCATTGGTATTCCTAAGAAAGAATTTTATTGTTCCACCCACTGTTTATCATGTTATAAAGGTAAACAACATAAAGTTTCCCATAAAATAAAAACAATTAACACAAACACAACACCACTAAAGTTACTGCACATGGATCTTTTTAGTCCCACCAATGTGTTAAGCATTGGCAAAAGGCAGTACTGTTTGGTGATTGTTGATGATTTCACTAGATTTACTTGGTTATTTTTCTTAAAACATAAAAGTGAAACATCAGAAATTTTAATGGAGTTCATCACTAAGATAGAAAATCAAGTTGATCTAAGAATCAAGATATTGAGAAGTGATAATGGAACTAAATTTGTTAATTATGTCTTAGACTCATTTTGCAGGGATAAAGGCATAGCTAGGCAATTTAGTGCTCCAAGAACTCCTCAACAGAATGGAGTTGCTGAAAGAAGAAATAGAACTCTAATTGAAGCAGCAAGAACAATGCTAGCTGACTCACATATGCCAATAACATTTTGGGCAGAAGCTGTGAACACAGCCTGCACTGTTCAAAACAAAACTTTGATTGTCAAAGAACATAACAAAACACACCATGAACTTCTGTTTAACAGAAAACCTTTTATAGGATATCTTAAAGCTTTTGGGTGTCATGTATCTGTATTAAACACAAAAGAACAGTTAGGAAAATTTGTTGAAAAAGCCTATGATGGTTTCTTTATTGGTTACTCATCAACATCTAAATCATATAGAGTCTACATTCCACATGATAACATAGTGGAAGAAACTCCTAATGTATCCTTGGATGAATCCTTATTCCCACAGTCTATGAAAGGATCATCTTGGCTATTTGATATAGATGCACTAACTCATTTAACTCTGGTTATCTTAATGTGACAGGTGCTGCAGATACATGTTATCCCTATGTTCCTCCAAATATGGGTGCACTATTGACAGCTGATCCACCAAGAGTCATTACTCCAGAAAACCAAAGTGATAATGATCCTAGTACATCAGCACAAAAACACAAAGATGGTTTAGATGTTTTTACTCCATGCTCATCAGCAGCAATACCCTCTTCTTTCGTAGTTGTCTCTACTTCCCTAGATATCCCTACTGCAGATGTTGAACGGAGACCCCCCAAAAATCAAACCATATCAGAAAATCATCCCACACCATTGTCACACACAGATATGCCTTGGACAGAGACCATAGCTAATCAAGTACCTGCTACGAAAGACATGTCCACTACCCTGGATAGCATACATGTTCCTGCAGAAGCTCAGTCAGCTGCACCAGAAAATGAGATGAACTATTTGGTTGACTCCCCATCATAACTACCCTCATCTCCAACAACCAACATCACAAACCTGGATTCATCCATCCAAGTTAATGATGTACTAACAGTTAGAACACATAAGTATCACCCAATTGATAACATGATAGGTGACCTCAACAGCAGAACTACCAGAAGACAAGGGGAGCTGCAAACACTTGTCTATTCTCCTGTTTTCTATCTCAAGTAGTTCCACCCAATATCACAGAAGCCTTAAAAGATAACAGCTAGATTGAAGCAATGCAAGAAGAACTGCAGCAGTTCCGGAAACAAAGGTGTGGAACCTAGTTGATCTCCCTGAAGGCCAATATCCTATTGGCACAAGGTGGTTATTCAAAAACAAGCTAGATGATAGGGGAATAATAATCAGAAACAAAGCAAGACTAATTGCTCAAGGCTACACATAAGAGGAAGACATAGACTATGATGAAGTCTTTGCACCAGTTGCAAGAATTGAGGCAATTAGAGTGTTCTTGGCATATGCATCATATAAGAAGTTCACAGTTTATCAAATGGATGTAAAGTGTGCCTTCTTATATGGTAAGATTGATGAAGAGGTCTATGTATCTCAACCACCAGGCTTTGAGGATCCTGACTATCCTCATAGAGTATATAAGCTTGACAAAGCTTTATATGGCCTTCATCAAGCACCAAGAAAATGGTATGAAACACTATCCAAGTTTCTTCTAAACATGGATACAAGAGAGGAACAATTGACCAGACACTCTTCCTAAACATGAACACCAAGACCTCTTAGTTGTTCAAATATATGTTGATGACATCATATTTGGATCAACAAACAAGAGACTTTGTGAAGAGTTTGAAGCCTTAATGCAATCTGAGTTTTAGATGAGTTCAATGGGAGAATTAACTTTCTTCTTAGGATTACAAGTTCATCAGAAAACAGATGGCATCTTCATCAATCAAGAAAAGTATATCCTTCAAACATTAAAGAAATATAACCTTGCAGACTGTACATCATGCAAAACACCAGCATCTACTATAGATAAAATTGTACCAGATCCAACAAGGAAGTCTATTGATCAAAGATTATATAGATCTATGATAGGATCCTTAATGTACTTAACTGCTAGTAGACCTGACATAATGTTTGCTGTGTGTGTGTGTGTGCTAGGTATCAAGCAGATCCAAAAGAGTCTATTTGAATGCAGTAAAGAGAATATTCAGATACCTCAAAGGGAAACCATCACTTGGACTATGGTATCCCAAAGAAGGAGACTTCAAGCTTTACTCCTATTCAGACAGTGACTACGGAGGATGCAACAACAACAGAAAATCCACAACTGGTGGATGTCAATTTATAGGACCAAGACTTGTGTCATGGCAGTGCAAAAAGCAGACAAATGTCTCAGTATCCACAGCTGAGGCTGAGTACATAGCTGCTTAGCTGGCTGCTCTCAGGTTCTTTGGTTGCAAAACCAATTACTTGATTATGGTTACAATTTTCTTCAAACTCCTATACATATTGACAACTCAGCTGCTATGTTTATAACTGCTAATCCGGTACAACATAGTAAAACTAAGCACATAGAAATTAGATATCATTTTCTAAGAGACTGCTCATAAAAAAGGTCTAATTAAGTTGGTCAAAGTAGATATAATAAATCAGCTTGCTGATTTATTCACTAAGGCATTTGATTCTGTCAGATTTAACTTCTTAATAGAATCATTAGGCATGATCAACTTAGAATAAGTTCATCATATCAACAATAGACATAGGTGTGTACTAACTATGAACATATGAGACCACTTATGTAAGGCACAGATATACTAAGGACATGATAGTATGCTATAACTGACATATATCCTGCTTTCAAATTAACAACTCTATACTGATCCGATGTGTTGGATATGTGAATAGGTTCATCTTAAGTGGAAAATCAGGTATGACATGCTCAACTTAAATTTCAGATGACTTCTTATGACGAAGTCATTGTGAGGTGTATATTAAGTAAGTCTAATCCGGATGTGCAAAATTCATTGCCCATGCACACTTACTATGTTGTAACACCTTATAACCTCTATCTTTGCGCATCTTGACTCTCTGTTTTGCGTAAGCAAAGACCTGAGTCATGGGTCACCTCTGTTTTACGTGAGTAAAGACCTGGTGACCTGATGCAAATCATAAAACTCCAAACAGGAGTTGCTCTCAAAAGAATCCAAAACGGATCAACAGTAAAAATATACAAAGAGCATGAATAAACTTTCAGCATTAATAAGATTTCAAAGAAATCTTAAGACAGAGCTTATAATCTACGGAACATGGGTCAAGTGTGATAACATGATGGATTGGGCAGTTCTGGAACGGACACACTTTCACAACATCTCGCATGATGCACTCATCTCTGTTCATCACTAAACTAACCAAAACATGATAATAAGCATGACATACTCGACATACACTCTTGTTTGCAATCTACACTAGATCAAGTAGTTAACAAACCTAACAATAATCTGCAGGAGTGTGTTAGTGTCATAGTATGATCCTTCAGTTTATCAAACAAGTGCCTGTGCATATGCTTCTCTCTTTTATGTGTTTATTCTGTTAGTCAATGTAACAGTTCACATGAACTTCTCTTATTAAATTTTTGATAAATTCTTAAGTTTATGATTCATCACAAATTTAGGGGGAGTAATAAGTTCATTAAAACCTATGTTAAACTTCTGAGTTGAAGAAAATTGGAACTTGAGCACTAACTTGGCTGCAGGCTGAAGGATATCTGCAACAGGAAGCTGCCACTTATACACAATTGACATAAAGCAAGTCACAAGGTCCAATAGCAAAACATCAAATGAATTGACCACGAGTCAATTCATACAAAGATAAAACATAGACAACATTAAGTTTTCCTTTGGAAGATTTGAAAGACAACAAGTTTTCCTTCGGAAGACATTTTTCTTTCGGAAGATAACTTGATAACTTGTCTTCAAAAGTTTGGTGAACTTAATTATCCGGAGAATTCCTGCGGAAGACAGAATGTCAACTTCCGCAGGTGCAATGCGGAAGAAAGACATTATAATTTCCGTAGATGTAATCTCTGTAGATAACCATACTTTGCTTTGCTTTATTAATTGTTTGGATATTAATTGCTCTTTGCCATATTAATTGTTTAATCATTAAGTGCATAGTTATTAATTGTCCATAGTTATTAATAGGCATAGTTAATACTTTGAGGGGTAAAGTGTAAAACCGAGGAGAGATTTAGTGCAACTGGGTCCCACTGAAATAGGATAAGGTCAAAAGGTAAAACCTCGGAGGGGCTAAGTGTAATTGACAGGCTATCTGAAAAGGTATATATAGGGGCTTCGACCGTTGGCCTTTCTATCACTTTCAAAAAAACCCCCAAATCAAACAGCATCCAAACTGAACACCATAAACCCTTACCAAAATCTCAACCTAATCTCAAATAGTTACACCTCTCAAGTAATCAACGTCGCCATCATGGCTAACCGATTCGTGAAAGAACACAATGTGTGTGCGTATCTAGATCCGAATGTCAATGATGAGTGTAGACCCATCATACAGTACTTAAGAAGATCGCGATTACACTTCGCACTAACTGTCGATCCGGTCATATATCTGTCGCATATGATGGATTTCTGGAATACCGTAGCTATTGAAGAAGGAGATGAAGGGGCCATGATAACCACAACCATTGAGAACCTACCCCTTTGGGTGAATGAAGGAATCATACGCGGGGCTCTAGAATTAGGAGACAAAGAACAAGGTCATCCGGATGTATTCAACCATGAATACATGATGGGGTATGATGGTGACTATCAACACGGTGAAATCAAGAAGGGAAGGCTATGTAAGCCATATCATTCCTGTGCCACACATACCTGAAATGCATTTCCAACCGAAAGTCCGGATTGGACAGATTCTCGCGACACATTTCCTCCGGAATCATCGGCATTTTCGAAGGGAGGAAATACAACTACGCAAGATATATAATGAACTGCCTCTGCGACCATGTGCGAGTGCAGAAGGAAGGAAAAATGTTCATGTTTCCTCGATTCCTACAACTGATCATAAATGAACACCTTCCGAGGTCGAGAGAGTAGGAGATTCGTGTGTGTCGAACCATCTGAGCAAATCACTTCTGAACAACCTATCTGGGATGTACCAAGGAGGGGAGGTACAACTGTTTGCTCATGTAATAGATGAGAATAAGGACATTCCTCAGGAGCTGCTGTGGGTTGAGGAACCACAAAGTGAAAGCTCATCAGCACCATTTACCACACACTCCCAGCCTGAAACACCACAACATGCTTACCCAAATCACCTCAACAAGAATCACAGCCACCACCATCACCCATCCACTTGACATCTTCAAGTAAGAATACTGAACCCATCTCTCCTGACCAATCACCAATATCAATCAACTCTGCTTCTACTAAAGTAGTTGGTCAGGATGGGACTCAACCTCTACTCCTACAATCACCAATCTTCATAACATCAATTGATACTGGTGCAACAGAGCCCATATCTCCTCTACCACCAACTGAACCAACCATCTCACCCACTCCTACTGAACCCATTGACAGCCCAACACCAACAGAAGAACTCCACCTTGATGAGGATGTTGATGAAGCCATTAATGATGAAGATACATAAGAAGTCTGCATTGATGTAGAAGAGAAAGATAAAGAAGAGGAAGTTGAGCAAGAAGAGAGTGCTTTCATTGATATCATTGCTTACAATGAAAATGACCTGAATGAAGAAGAAATAAATGTAAGCAAAAGCTACTTGGTGGCCCAGTATAACAACCCTGTACTAAAGAGTAACAAGAGGATGGAAAAGCTGAAAAGGATGAAAAAGGAGTTGAATGAGAAAGTTGAAGCCATTAGAAGCTTGGAGAGCAGAGTAAAAAGGCTGAGGGAAGATGCAGTGATGAAAAATGAAGCAATAGATGCTTTAAATGATCTGGTAGATGAACAAGCTGCAAGTCTGAAGCTAAAAGATAATGAGATTGAAAGTTTAAAGAAGAAATTGACTGAGGCTGAACAGGTTAAAGGTGAAATAGTAATGATCACCTACAGCAAAAAAAGGAAGTACTTAGGGAAGACAGCTGATGTTCTGGGTGAATCCTCAAAAAGAGCAAAATCAGATTCACCAGAGCTGTCAGCCCCTACGGAAGAAGTCAAGAAAGATAGTGATGAAGAATGGGAGGAATTGACTAAAGAAGAGTCTCCCAAAACTGAGAAAGAAGAAACAAAAGTACGTCTGACTACTGCAGACATCCTTGATGAAAGACCACAGTCATCCATGTTCATGCAATTAATCAATCATGGATTTCCATTTGACTTGATGGAAAAGATGAACATGGAGGAGATGATTCAAACTCTAAAAGAATTTGAAGCTGTGTGTATGATGATTCTGTGTGTAACTTTGACACCTTCTCAAAGTTCAAGTCAATGGAGAGAATAAGGAAGGAGTTAGGTCATTGTGATACCTCCGGGCTTATAAAGTACAACATGGTTTGCAGGTTGCAAAGTCACAACCATGACCAACATGAACTCAAATGAAGAACCATTGGTGAATTAAGGGTGATGATGGAATATGTTATGAAGGTAGAGCTGGATATAGGAGTAAAATTCAGATCCGGAGCCCCCAATCCTGCTTATCAACAACAATCATCACAAACCCCTGCTGAGCCTACTGTGGTTCAAGCAAAAGACATGCATAAAGGAAAAGAATGATAGATCAAAGAGCCAAGAGATATAATTCCCAACAAGATATGGCCTCTTGGAACAGCTGCGAGGGAGATCACCCAAGAACGACTAAGTCTGATTCAACTTTTTGATCAGATGACAACTCCAAGATCAGCTGAAGACAATTAGATTATTGCATGGAAGTATGATGGTGATTAGGATTGTGCAATGATCAAGAGGGCATCTGGCATGGTGCAATATTTTCAAAGACTAAAGAGCTTACAGTCACTGCCAGATGTAGACCTTCATACATTACAACGCCTTCCCATCATTAATTATCCCATAAGTCCAAGGGGAAGAAACTTCTCTGGGATTATGAACAGTCTGAAGAACAAGTTCAAGCAAAATATGATCAGGGAAGCCATGATGAATGATGTTGTGCACTTTAGAAGAAAGTCAAAGTCTCAGTCCAAGTCCAAACTGGTTGATGATGAATTCTTGAAAAGGATTGGAGCTGAAGATAGATTTGCTGCATCAATCAAAACAATAGATGGCAATCAGTTCACATGCCCCATTACTGACTGGGGGTATGTTGAAAGGAATAAAGAACTGGTGCTGCTAAGGAATGATCCTGCTAAGAAGTCAACAAGCATAAGACTTTTTGACCCTGTAGAACTGAAGTTGCTGCACCCAAGCTATACCTCTTATCTTCATGATAAACACTTTCCAAGGCTGCAAGATTCAACTGCTCAAAATGACTTGTGCTTCTATGTACACCTTATTCAAGTCATTGACAAATTGCATGCCAAGGCGCACAAGAGGAGGAAGTTTGAAGCTGGGCAGCTGATTGGGTCAGAGATAATGCCTATAACAGAATTATGAATTTCAGAACAGGAGAATTAGAGGTGGTGTCAAATAATAGTGTTATTGCAACACTCACCACGAAAGAGGATGTCCTGGGTATGAAATACAAAACACTGAAGAGGATGAACAGACGACAGATAAAGTATCAGTATGAAGATCAGAAGACGACTGCTGACTACTTCAAAACAAGAATTTTTGCAAGAGTGAATGAACTTAGAGTGCTAAACCAATGATTACTAGAGTCTAAACCTAAGGGGGAGTACTGTTAGGGATAGATCTCTTGTATAGGTTTAGATGATATATATATCACTCTTGTAATCATAATTGTAATTATTGTTCTTAATGATATAAAATGAATATATTTGATTATAATTGTGTTTATGAACTAAATAACATTTATTTTGCACTTCATTTAATATATTCATCTATGATATAATATATTTCAGAATGTATGTGTGAATATGCAGGAAACATTAAACTGTGTCAATTTGGAAAATTGAACAAGTGTTGGAACAACTGTGGATGAATAAAGTGTTCTTCCGTAGATGTTCTCGGGAACATAACTGAAGAATGTACATCCGTAGATCTCCTGCGGAAGAACAACTTCAGCAGAACAAGAAAAGAACAAGCTACTGGAGGGATTCCTGCGGAAGACAAGAACTCCTGCGGAATCACATGAACGAGTACTGAAGAGTTGCTGTAGAATAGTAAATTCCTGCGGAAGACCAATTAACTCAGAAGTCAACATCAAGTCAACAAGTCAACATGGCAGAACAACAACAACATTAATGACGATGGAAGACATATTATTCAAGCGGATATTCCACGTCACATCAACAAATTTTATCATCAGTAGAATCATTGTAAATCACAAATTCCTAAGCCGATAAACATGGCGAAGATTCGGATAATGATGATTAGCTTAATTATAGCAACAAAATAGCTAACAATATAATAGAATTAGATCTCTATTAATAGATACGAGATCATCAATAGATGTAATCAAAATAATTCATATAACAACAGTTGAGATTTATTAGAATCATCAGTATTGTATTCAAGATCAGCAATATCAATAGCAACAAGAAAGCATTACGATCAACATTCTTGAGTTCTCTCGGTTTGATTATTCTTATTTTATTTGTTTGATTGATTGATTTTATTATTATTAATAGATTAAACACCAAGTATTGATAATTCCGCGATCAATATTTGTTCAAATCAATTCTGATAATTTCTGAACGATTCGAGGATTCACAATTAACAAAACTAGAACTCACTCAGCAACGCTGACTTTTTATGCATATCAGTTGGCAGGTAACGAGGTTGCTAGGGATGGCATGAGGATGGAGCTACTTGGCAAATAAAGACTGCATCCATGTTTATGCAGAAATTATGCTTTTGTCTTGTAATACAACTAAAATATCTTTTTAAACTTATTGACAACAATGTATTTCTTGGCAAGAATTTTATTAGTGCATGAAATGGATTTGTTAAATTGTTCCTCTACAATGTTCTCATATTTCAATGTATTTTAGTATGTATTGTGCTATGAATGACCAAGTGTGGGGTTTCCCGGGATCGAGACCTTACACATATGAACTAATGAACATGGTGTCTACTTTGTTTCCTCAAATCTTGCCAAAAAAGGACCTGGATGTACTCCCATTACACGTGTCCTTAATACTAACATTGTTGATTGCATGTCTATTTACATGTTAGAGTGATACAAATACGACACTGTAGAGCATGTTTTGTTGCAAAAGGTTTTTGATAACGACTGAGGATTTATTTTCATGAGACTTTAATTAGTCACTAAATCAGCCGATATTCATATTTTGCTCTCTCATAAGGTCAGAATTGGTCGCTCTAATGATTGGATGTCTAGGGTGTTCTTCTTTATGGTGATTACAAAAACAATCTATATAAAAGCATCCTCCAAGTTTCATTGACCCAGAATGACCTAATCACATTTATATTCTTCATAACTTCCTTTATAATCTTAAACAACCAACTAGCTAGGGCTTGGTTTCAATGCCTATCAAAGACCCTTTATACACTTAGTATTATAAGTTCCAAGACAATACATTCATCTATTGGCATTACCTTATGAAATTTGCTTTATGATATCAACATCATCACTACCAAAAAAGACCAACATTATTAACATAGTAGTTCCCAAATTGACACTACCTTTGCACTAAAATCATCACTCTTCATAAATTTTTAGGTGTTGATCAGGTTGTTGCTAAGGGCTCTTACACATACTATATCAAAGGAAGTACATTTTAAAGCTTTCATAACAAGTTGGGTTTTTAAACTTCTAGCTGGTGTCATCTATGAGCACCTCTAGACGGTTGTTGGTGCCCTTTAATGTCACTCTCACTATTCATAACATCACATCTGAAGTTACTATAGTGACTCAAGTTTAGGTCATGCATTGACTAAAAACCATTGGTTTAGGATCAAACGAATTCTATGTTCTCTTCATGGCATTGGTGACTTTAGGTTGATTATCAAACAAGCATCTAGATCAACCCTTCAAGCTTTCACTGATTCTTATTGTTAGAGAGATTCACAACCGTATACATCCTCCTTATGTGCCTTGTCAGATTTAAAATGGAATGGTTGTCTAGATGAATATGAGTCCCCTAGGAGATTTGCTTTCTTTTTATATGGGTTCTATATCATAGACGACTCATGAATAAGATAACACATAGTACGTCGCTCATTCGTCTATCGAGTTTGAGTACACAATACACATGAAATTACTAAACTTACCATCTAGTTGGAAACTTTTCTTCTTGAACATGGTGTTGGTGAACTTCAGCTTTAACCCTATGGCGTGATAATCTTGATGCAAGCTACCGTCTCAACTACTCCTATCTTTCATGCCTAGACAAAACATATGAAAGTTGACTTCCATTTTGTTAGAAATTAAAAAGGTGGCTCAATAAAATCATCAAGTGTAGTTTATCTTAACAAATGTTTAAATTTATTGATATCCTTACAAAGTTAGTGGCAAGTCAAACATTCTCTCTTTACAATCCAATTACGAGGCTATCTATGTATAGACACGAGGGATCTTAGTTTCATATCTAACTCTCTATATAGGGCTATATGTAATCCTATATAATTACTTCTCCCGATTTATCTCAATTCAAAATACCCATGCATAAAAATTACAAACCTAAAATCCGATGAAACCCATTTTGGGATTTTTTTGATTTGAATTCATTTATGCTTTTAATCGTGTTTATATGTGTGTGTGTTGAGAAACCCAAATTAATTCGATGAGCAATGGAGATGATGGTTTCGACGTGATAAATATTCACAAATATGATAACTTACATACTGACAACTGGTTTAACTTTAGTCATTGTGAATTACTAAAATATATATTAAAATAGACAATTGCCCCTAAATTATATGATAGCTATTACAAAATATTATTTTAATTATTAAAATAATTAATTTGAGCATGCAAGGAGATTGTGTATTATATTGCGACACGTAGAGGGGTTTAAATAGGTAATTAAACTTGGTTGTCTGTTGTTACTTATTGTAGTATATTATAGATGTTTCATAATACTCCGTTTAACCCCTTGGTGTTCTAAACTACGTAAATTATTTGTTTTTATTTAATACCCTATTTTACGTAAACTGTCTTTAAAATACTAAAGTTTTAAATTAAAAAAATCAGCAATTTTATACTTTTGTACAATATAATTATTCAAAAACATTTTCTTAAAGGTGCTTCTTCAGTATTTTCTTAAATCATTTTATATAAAAAGTACTTTCTTACTAATCTCGAAACAAGACGCCATATCCGCAATGCCATGCTTTCTCATGTGATTATTAGGATGTCAGAAAACCTTTTAACCTTTTCATGATGGCGTCAAGAAACATGAAAAAAAACACACACCTTTTTTACACTCGTCACACACTAGTTTGAAGTTCCCGTTGTGTAGAGAAAGACGAGATTGGAAGGACATTTTTTGTGATCGTTTGAAGCTGTTACATGATGAATGATGATGGTGGTTATGATCGTCTAAAACTGCTATGTGAACGATGATAATGGTTATTATGATGTTTCGAAGCTGTTATATAAACATTAACAATGGAGTTATGATGGTTTAAAGTTGCAATATGCACAGGGCCGACCCATCTGTCAATAGAGGGAAGCATTCGGCTTGGGGCCCAAAAAATTAAAGGCTCCATATTTAAAAAAAAAAACTAATATACCTTTGGTACCCTGCAAACTTCAGCCCATACACCTTCAATCCTTCATGTATGGTTAGGGTTCATCTGCGAAGAGGCGATGAATAATCCAGATAGACAAGATTCTGATCGACAATTCGATACTCCACAAGACCACAAATCGCCAGAATCGAAGCGTTTCAGGGTCTCTTCAACGCCTGCCGCCTGCTGCAGGCTGCACATTAAAGGCGACTGCATCAACCGAAGCATCCCTACTCCAGTGAATCTCCAATCTCGGCTTCTCTTAATCTCTTTGAATCTCTGAATCTCCAATCACACCAAAGGTCCTCTTTAATCCAAAGCCTCCACGTGATTCTTCAATCGACCGACAACCCATAAGACAACTTATTTGTCTCTTTGAATATCAGAATATGCAATTGAAGACTTGAAGGCTGTATCTGTTGACTGTTGTTTAAATACTCACATAACACCTTAGCAGGTTAGTTTGTAAATTGATGAATTCTACTTGACTGCTTTGATAATTTGATTAGGACATTAGCTTAGATTGGCTTTTTTTTTTTTGTTTTTGTAGTTTTGTACTTGTGTTGAAATTGTTTTAGAGGTTGTTTTGATTAGGCATTAGTCTAAAATTGATTTGGTATCACATTGACCTTGATAGTTCTGTACTTTTGTTTAGGCTGCTTTGTTCGTTACTCATTAGTTTTGTTTAAAGGTTGCTTTGATACTTTGCTTAGGGTGCTTTGATAGTTCTGTTTAAAGAATGTTTTGATACTTTGATTAGGCTGCTTTGATTAGTTTTGTTTAAAGGCTGTTTTGATACTTGACTTTTGATAACTTTAAATAGGTTGTTTAAGCCTTTGATTTGCTGCCTTAGGTTGTTTGAGCCCTTGATTTGTTGCATTAGGTTGTGTTAGGCATAAGATATTTAAGCAAAACAAATTCGATTAGGTTGCTATTTGATTACTTGATGTGGTATAACGGTAATATCTAGTTTTTTGTAGTTGGAGTAGAATGATAAATATTTTTGAAAAGAGCCCCATTTTTTAATTTCGATTGGGGCCCCATGAAACGTTGAGCCGGCCCTGAATATGCACAAAGGAATGATGTTATAAAATCGATTTTTGTTCATGGGAACTCATTAAGATAAACTCACACAACCAGTCAAAACTACACTAGTAACGGGTTTACGTAAATCATAACTTGTGCCGGATGAAAACAAAATTCAAACATGAGATCTCTGCTAGGAAAATTAGATGTTTATTATTACACCATTAACCGCTATGGAGAATCAAGACGATGAAATGGACAAGAGAGTTGTTGAAAGTTAGAAAAAGGCAAAGCAAAAGAAATCATAAAATATTAGTAAATTAGAATCCCTTTATAAGATGATGACATACTTAAGAATAAAAAATTAATGTTCACTTTAAATATGGGGTTAATTGACATGGAATATTGGTCAGAGTTGCAAGCGTGGTTCTATGCGTACTTCTTGGATCTTTATGCATTGTCGTCTTTGAAAACATATATTGTTTTTTGTTTTATGTAATATTTTTTTGGACGGCTTGTTATCATGTTTACCCTGATTTACTTATATACATTCATTTTATTCTATATATTTATTCAAATAATTTTGTATTTAATCTATAACCAGTAGACTTAAACACACGCGTTGTGGATGGAGTAGACTTAAACACACGCGTTGTGGATGGAGGCACTGATGTTATTAGGAACTTTACCATAACGTAAACTTGTATGTTGCCAGGGAGAGTTGATAATATTTGAAAGTTTATATTGGAAAAACAAATCTTCAAAAAAACTTATGTTGAAACGTTGCCAAAAATAAGTACGTCGCAACGACAAATTCGAAATTTTATAAAGTTTCATATTTTAGAGGATGTAATAATTAAACAAAATAAAATATCAATCAAACGAAACCTTGAAGCTATTTAACGGCTAAGAAGTTTATTCTTTGATGACTTTCGTATTATTAAGCACAACTCAGTTTTATATATAGATTGACACATAAATAAGAATAAACTCGTCGTAATGATACCTTAAAAAATTTAAAATATCATATTATAAATTTGATAAAAGGAATATAAAATATGTTTAAAATAATTATATTATTAGTATATTTGAAATAAAAATAAAAATTATTGTTTGTATATTATTAAAATATTTAGAATAAAAAAAGGTTATGCTTACCTTTAATTTAAAGAACTTTCGGTAGATAGTTGTACTTTATGATCCTTCATTAGCTTGTGAAACATTGGTGGATGCAGTTGAGTTGCTAATTATTAATGCTCCTAACATTAATAATATAGTAAATTTCACTTTTGCTTTGAGTGATTCAATTGAAATAATATTTTTCTTCTAAACGTTTTAAAATTACGATTTTACTTCTTGAGATATGAACTTTGTCTTAGTTAGTTACAACCCACTAACATCGTTAGATAATTCTGTTAGAATAGAAGGGCATTTTAGTACTTTCACTTATAAATACTAATAATGTAATTTAAAAATAAATAGAGGGACTACTTGTGTAAATTATTTAAATTAGTAGGTCACCTTGTTCACCCTCACCGCCCATCCCCCTCCCCCTGCCACCACCACCACCACCACCACCTACACTTCTAACCACCACTTTCGTCATCATCCATCACCATCATCATCCACCATCATCCACTCATCTTCATTTTTCACACATTATCCATCACTCATCTTCATCTTTAAGCACCGGTCACCACATCCCCGCCGCCGTCATCGTCACCGGCCACCATCGCCACCATCACCACCACCACCACTTCAACCACCATCTTCACGACCACCACTCCTTGTCGCACCACCACCACACCCATTAGAATCCATATCAGCCCAATCTCATCCCTCTATTACACCTAAAAATCAGTAACCTTCATTCGCGGTCAGCTACCTTATCCACCCGACCACCCCCACCAACCCTTCATTCCGGCCAAAACCATCACCTCCTACCACAACCTTCCTTAGGGCAACACCACCACCACCGCCACAACGTGAGCACCATCGACCCACCCATCGGACCTTCTCACCCCCTTCCCATTGAAATTGAACCCTAAAACCCAAATCACAAAATCAAAAATCAACCCTTATCTAGGGTTTTAGGTGACCAAGAACCCCCAAAAACCTTTTGTAATGTGCGACGGTCGATGGTGGAAGTGGAGGTTGATAGTGGTGGTTGTGTTGGTAGAGTTGGAGGTTGGCGATGATGGATGTGTTGATGGAGGTCGGCGGTGGCGGATGTGTTGGTGGAAGCGGAAGTCGAAGGTGGTAGCTGTGTTGGTAGAGGTAGAGGTCGACGGTGGTGGCTGTGTTGGTAGGGGCGGAGGTCGACGGTGGTGGTTGTGTTGGTGGAGGTAAAGATGAATGGTAGTGGCTTTGTTGGTGGAGGTAGAGGCTGATGGTGGTAGTTGTGTTGGCGGTCGACGGAAATATGGTAGAGGTGCAGTAGGTGGTGGTTGATTCTCTATGTTGATGGAGTTCGATGGTGATGGTGATAGTGATGATGATTGTTGTGGTGGTGGTGGTGGTGGTGATTATGGTGGTGGTGATTATGGTGGTGGTGATTATGGTGGTGGTGATTATGGTGGTGGTGGTGTGATGATTTGGATCTGGCAGTGAAAGAGGGTGAGATATTTTATTTTATATAGTTTGAAAATTTTGCATGAATAATCCCTTAGCTTATAAAGTATGTTAATAAATTACCTAATTAGTCTTATAAGAAAATGACCAAAATACCCTTGTTTTTAACAGAATTAATTAATGGTGTTAGTTGGTTGGAGTTAACAAAGAAGAATTGCAAACCACAAGGAGTAAAATCGTAATTTTGAAACCTTTGGATGAAAACCGTTATCTACACCAAACCACAGGGAGCAAAAGTGAAGTTTACTCTTAATAATATTAATACATCAACTATTATAAATTAACATTTTTATATACCTGTCGTATAGCTCTATGCACGTCGTATAGCTCTATGCACGACGTATAGGGTTGACGATACTGTAAATGAGAAAAATTCAGAGGGGGGCATATAGCCCTATACGACCCCGTATACGAGTATACGACACATATAGGCTTATATGACGCTTATAGCGAAATTCGACACTGAATACGAGAGAAAATTCATAATCAGATAGGTTATACATCTCCTATAGGGCTCTATGACCCCTATACGATGTTTATAGGGCTATATGACCCGTATAGAATTCTGCAGGTGTTGATTTATAATTGAGGATGTCTAGATATCGGGTCCCTATTTGATATATACATTAACCCACTTTCATTTGACTGTATGAATAACATAAAAATATATTTTATTAATAAGAATATCATAAAAGTTCTATATAGTTCCAAAAAATTTTAGTTTTGAGTAATTAACTTATGGGAAATGTTCAAATAAAAAGTCTACTAAAAATAAAATGTGTAACAAGTAATCTCAACAATCAATCTCCTTAATCAATAGCTGAGATCAAATTGTTGGGATAAGTTTGTTACAGTGATATTTTAAAAATAGTCATTTATTGTTGACTTTTTGTAAGCTCCTCTATTTTTTTTAAACGTTCGTGACTTTTATGTACGACATTATCTTTTTATAAAAAATACACCATAAAAACGAGCGTTTTTTAATATTTGAAACGAGTACAGTATTGTTATATAAAAGGACAATAATTTTTCTATATTTTTAAGCTCTTAACTCGTCATTGTGTCTTTATGCAGTTCATTGTGTCTTTTTGTTAGTTATTATGTTTTTTTGAATACTATTGTGTTGTTATAAAATGATGAATTTTCAAACATATAATTGTGAAATAACATTGTTATGCATCTCTAGTATGTAAAACATAATAATAAATTAAAAACTAATTAATATAATACATTAAAAATAATGATAAAATAACACGACGTCTCATTGTGTTTTTGGATAATCATTGTGTTATCATGTACATTATGAGTCTTGAAAAATACATTGGTGAAATAACATTATTTTGTACTTATAATTGTAAAATACAATGATAGATAACAAGTTTATTTAATTTATGAAAAACAATGATAAAGATAACATATTGTGTTAACTTCAACACTATGAGTTTTGAAAAATATATTCGTGAAAGTATATCATTGTGTACTTCTAATTTTAAAACACAAAGATTGATAACAAGTTTATATAATATACAGAAATAGTAACAAAAATAATACAAAATGATCTAAAACGTAAAACACAATGATGAATACATATAACAAATGATGTAAAATATGTGACACAATAAACTGATATTTGACGCAACGAACGTATAATATACAACGAGCTTACGTATTTGACACAATGGCCTAACCACATTTTTAAAATATAGAAGAATACGTGTCAAGCCCACAATCCTTATTAAACGTTTTAGATTAAATCTCTTTTTTAGTATAACCCTACCCTTAGCATATAGCGCTAACAAATTTAATTAAACTTGCGATATTCATTTATCAACTTGTTATTTCATGAAGCTGATCATAAAACTGTTGTTTTTAAAGTTCAGCCACAAATATGTTGCTTGCTCAACAACTTTGATTAAACTTATAACATGGGATTGTTTCTAACAATTCTAGTTATACGTTTCGTCGTAAAATTTTATTAAACACAAACATGCAAGTCATCAAAGCTACATCACTGTTGCATTAAAGTGATACGTTTTATCTTTCTCGTTTCATAAATTCTGAATATTCCACTCTGACATTCTTTCTTTTACCTGCATCTCGACACAAAAGTTTATTCTAAACTTCTAGATTTCCCACAATATCAGCAATCTCGTTGCAATACACGTGTTCACAACTCTAGTTGTAGTTACATAAAACTAATTTTTTTAGTGAGCATGTTGTGATCTGATTTCAAATACTGAAATTCAAAATACTGAATCCCTTTTACTAAATTTTTGGATGAATTATAAAATTGGTAGTGAGCACTTTTCTCTTAACTTCTGAAAACAACCTGAAAAAGCTAGTCTTTAGAATCAACATGGCCTATAGACTAGTGTTAATTAAACGCGTGACTTAGCATCCACCTTAGTTTTGTAGCTACCGGTCTTCAATGTGGGAGATTAAGATTCAGATCGTGCATGCACCTTCCAAATTTGAGTTTTTTTAATTAGATTAAAATTAAGAAACTAAAGGTCTTCTGGTATGAAAATAAAGAAACTAAAGGTCTTCTGGTATGAAAATAATGATTCGAGCTTGTGACTTTCTAGATATTGTTTCAAACCTGAAACAATACAAAAGATAAAAGAAAAAAGAAAAAAATGCAATTGAAATATGCATTTTTATATTACTCATTGAAACAACCCTAACATACTTTTATTATGAAGAGTTTATGAGATACAAAAGGTAACATTTGACCATCATGTCCCGTTTGGAATATATATGTAATGAAAGTTAATATTTGATCATTTTGTTTTATTATTATGTTTAACTAAATTAATTATATCATTTATTCAATTAATAATAATTTTATAATTTATAAAAATGAAATTTATAAAATTACAAAAGTATTATTTCCAAATAAGAGTTCTTTTTTAATTTGATTAAAAATAATAATTGAATTACAAAGTGTATAAAGTTAATATGTTTATTATTTGTTAAAATTAGGGTTTCAATAAAGTTTGGGGTTGAAATTGTAAATTTTAAAACTAAATTTAAAGTTTTTACATAAAATGATAACATTATAAACTTCAGGGACCAAAAGTTTAACATTTTAAAAACACAACCCCCCCTGGTATTTCTAATCACATTCTCCGGCCAAGCCTCCGGTCATCTTCGGCAACCACCAAAAACACCCAAACCAACCAATTTAATCTAAGTTAACCATTCCTCGTCGTTCGTGAACTTGTTTCGAACATGGATAACCCTTTTAATTTGAATAAATCGCCCGTTTAATCATATTTACTCAAAACCAAAATCCGTTCAAAATTTTATCAGTTTCAACTCCAAATATCATTCAAATGATTCAGTTGTTTGACAAAAATGTTCCAGTAATTACCGTAAATCAAACATACAAATAATTACGATTAAAACTATGAAATCACTCTCAAATCAAACACAAAACATCTTAATCAAAATTGAATATATTCGAATGGAAATTGCTATAAATATTGCTCTATAATCGAGGGGAAACACTCTAGTTGAATCCTTTTAAGTCTCCGAACACTCAACTATATTGGAAACACATATGCACTCGACTTTCGATCCCAAGTTCATACCAAACTTACAAATCAATCGAGCACCATCCTTTTGGCAGTCTAAATCGTAATTGACACCATCCTTTTGGCATTCTAAATTGTAACTGGTTTAGGGTTTTCAATCCTCACCTATTCTAGAAGCTCTACAAACTGTTAGTTTGATCAAATCATCATCAACTCCTTGGATCAAATCTCGTCTCTATCGCGTTCTTATTCTCTTTATATTATTATTATATCAATATAGCATCAAATCAGGTAATTGATCATACACTCATTATCTTGTAAAGATTAAAAGGCCCATGATTGATTTCATTATCATCATCATCAATTCGGGGCCTAATTTGAAGGATTTACGATCTAGGATTCATCGGATAATTGGGGATTCTTTAATTATGGTTTTTATTTATTTTATGTGTTTCTACTTAGAAATGGGCTTGACCCAATAGATAACACACGTCACTCATACAGGATGGACCCGCGTTCGAACCCAGTCACCCCACTATTTTAATAATTCTAGAAAATATTATTATATTAATATATCAAGATAAGAATTATTTTGTTACTAATAAAATAACAATAAGTATTAATTAATTTCTAAAAATTTAAAAATCAAATTACACATTAATTATTTATAAAAGTTATAAAAATTGTACATTAATTATTTACAAAAGCTATAAAAATTGTACATAAATCAATAATAAGGATTTTAAATTTATTTGAGAGTTCTAATATTTATAAAATTACTATAAAACAAAAATTGTTTATTACAAATTGTTTTAAATTACAATTTATCACAAATTTATTCATTTAAATAATTAATTATTTAATTAATTATCTTTGACCAAATTTCACACTTTATTATTTTAATTTTATTTATTAAACTATTATAAATTAATTATTTTAGTTGTATTATTCAAATAGAATTTAATCATTATATCTTATTTATTATTAATCATTATTTAGGACTAAAATCTTATTATTTAATCAATTTGTTTTATTTTATTAAGTTATACATTAAAGTAATTATACTATCTTAAATCATTTTTAAACCCCAAATCCCTATTTGAAACCTTGGTTCCAAATCGACATCTAATTTAAGACACCGTTCCTTTAGGTTAATTCGTGAGAAAACCTTTGGTGTCTAGTCAAGCTTTTTATTTCAACACTTACAATTAATCATGTGAATATTCATAGCTTTTTTTCTTATGTTTTATATTTTAGGAAAAATCATTTGAAATTGTGAACTATATTTAATCAATTGTTTATTGTTTATTGTTTATTCACTCTTACAATTTCAATTCAATTCATGTTATGTTAGTACTTGTAATATGTGTTTAGAATTAAATAAACATTTATTTTAGCATAATCAATAATTTATACAAACCATAGAAATAATGATAGATCTATTAGCTTGGCAAACTCACTCTATTTAATTATTCGAGAGTGATTGAAAATAGATTCATGCATGTATTAAGACTTTATCTGCAGATCGAGACAATTCAGTCATTAGGTTTGATTGTGTATTGTTTGTCTTATATGCTTCACCTTTGCCATATAAGTCTTGACCTGTCATGAGAATTGAATTATTTCAATAATTTTATTCAATATATCTATGTATGCAAATTTGTGTTTTCTAACAAGCTAGTTCTTTAGTTGACTATATTAATTTTCACATAAATTCAAGAAATGTTGCTTAGTTGGACATCTTAAAATGAATACAATTAGGATTTGGCGCAGATAATAAAGAGATAACTTTTTATGTTTTATTTGAATTATGTATGATTGTTAAACAATAGTTGGGATATTTGATTTAAAGAAATTTACACTTAATATTATTTCATTACTTTAGATGCCAGGTGCTATGAACAATCCATTCACCTTCGTCTGTAGCGAGATTTCCGCCATCACTTGGGGTATGACATAAAAACTTACAATAAACATAAGAGAAATACGACACAATCATCACAATTAGAAACTGAAATTATCTATAACATGGCTCCTCAAGATGGATGGCGGTATCGACTTGCAGCTTTGATCGGAGAAAGGCACACTGAGTGGAGGACAATCCTTTGGTGAGGATGTTTGCAAGCTGATGTGATGTAGCAACATTGCAAATCATGAGAGTAAGTGTACAACCTAGAGATAATAGTAGCTCATGCATTAGTGACATAAGCCATCTAATTTCAGCAGTAGCATGAGTAAGAACCTAATATTCTGTTTCAGTACTAGACCGAGCAACAGTTTGCTTTTTGGAATTCCAACTAATAAGGTTGGAGTCGAGAGAGACATATTCACCTTTAATCGAATGCCTATCATCAGGATAACTGGCCCAAGCAGTGTCAACATATACATGGATAGTAGTCATAGAAGAATGAGAGAATCGTCAACCTATGAGTAATAGTACCTTTAAGGTACCTAAAATATGCTTAACTACCAACCAGTGTCGATTAGTAGGAATATGAAATAACTAAGAAACCTTACTAATATCATAGGCAATTTAAGATATAGTCAAAACTAAATATTGTGAGGCTCCAACTGTGCTCCATTAAAGCATAGGATAATCCATCGGAATCAAAGAGTGTCAAGAAAGTTATCAGCCTGAGGAAATTGGTGTAGATAGAGGTTTACAATGAGCTAAGCCAGTACATTGTAAAAGATTTAATTAATAACAATGTTGAGATAAGTGTATATTGTCATGAGAGAATGTGACCTTTATCCCAAGAAATGTCTTAATTTTCCTAAACCCTTTAGAGAAAATTGAAATCTAACTTTTAAATTACCTCATAGACATGGATTGAAGAGCTCCCACTAATAAGAATGTCGTCGACATATTCAAGCACATAACAAGTGACTGAATCTTGACAATAAACAAATAACGAAGTGTCAGAGATGCATTGAGTAAAACCAATTGTTTTAAAAGCCTTATATAGCTTTAAGAATCAAGCTCTTGGGGTTTGCTTGAGGTCATAAAAGGCCCGCTACAACATGCATACATGATGTGGGCGAGTTGAGTCAACAAAGCCAAAAAGTTGTGCCATATATATAGTCTTTGATGAAAACCTTTATCAACAACCAGGCTTTTATATCTACTCATGGATCTATTTAAGTGTCTCTTGATCTAATAAATCCACTTACAACCAACAACTTTTGTGTGAGCAAGAGCTGGCACCAATACGTAGGTTGGGTTAAAGTGTAAAGTGGTAATCTCAGTACGCATATCATCCTATAATACAAGCCATTTCTGTGCCTAAAAAACAGTATTAGGATCAAAAGTAGGAGTGGAAGATGCATAAAAAATAATATGATCAGGAAAGTGTTTAGGTTGACGAGAGTGGTCACGATAGCGAGGGACCATTGGATGGGAAGGACATGAGGTTCGAGGAGGGGGTGGTAGTGGGGGTTGGAGGTGATGAGGGAGGTGAAGATGTAATTGGAGATGAAATAGTAGAAGTGGAAGGTGCAGTATGTGGAATAACCAAGAATGAGGGTATGGTAGTACTAGGAAGCTCAAAAATAGGAGTCGCTGAGGGGATCAAGAAGAAAGTTTCATAAAAAGTAACGTGATGAGAAGTATACGTATGTAGAGTGTGAGGATCGTAACATAAATAACCTTAATGGTGAGGTGCATATCTAAGGATATACAAGGAACTGATTTAGGTGAGAGTTTATCTGGACAGATATCCCCAAGGAATGGATAACAAAGGCACCTAAAGATGTGTAAAAGCGTATAATCAACTTTAGATAAGAAAATTAACTTATTAGGAAATACGAAATCAAGACTCTAAGAAGGTAAATGATTTATTAAAAAAAGCAATGGTGGCATAAGCATCATACCAATATTGAGCAATTTCTGAGAGGTGAAGGTTTTTCCATTCAGTGGCCACTTTTTGTTAGGGTGTATATGGAAAGGTAATACGATAGATAATACGTGAATAAGAAAGTAATTGGCCCATCTGGCCTTGGGTGAGTTCAATAGCACCATCACATTATATATAACTAATGGTGTAGGAAAATAAGTTTTCAACAAAGGGTTTAAAGTGGCGAAATGAATCAATAGCATAGGAATGATGAGATAAAGGATACGTCTAAGTGAACTAACTAAAGTCATCAATAAATATGATGAAATAACGGTAACCAGAATGTGGGATAGTAGGATCAGGTCCCCAAATATCATAATGAATGATATCTAAAGGTTTAGGATGGACAAAAAATCAGATTTAGGTATCCAAACCGGTTCCTAACCTGATGCAATTTCCCTTAAAAATTTGATGGGCCCAAACTAATTCCAAACCACTAGTTCCTCCATCGGTTTCTACGCTCATGTGTCTAAACTAGTTTCAAACCGGACTGGTTCCCAAACTGGTTTTTAAACGCCGTTACCCAAAGACCATGTTACCATTTTTTGATCATTTGGACTCATTTTTTGTTATCATTATACCCCTTTAAGTTAGTATAAATATGTAGTGGGTGTTTTGGTTGAATCAAAACTACTTAAAATGCTTTCTACTCTCAAATAACTCAAAAACGTTCAATACTCTCGTACCTTAAAAAAACTCTCAAAAACCTTTATCAAGTGCTCAGTTTTTCATTGGTTGTGAAAACAACATGGTGGTTAGAATCTTTCTTACAAAGATAAACTAAGAAATTCGGTGCAAGTATAATTTATGTAAAATGTCGAGTGATCCGAACAAGGCTCGTTGCAAATTATGTAAGAAATTTATTTCAAAAGATGCAAACTCTACTTTGAAGTACCACATTACTATGAAATATTACAAGGCGTTGAAAGCTAAACCATTTTGATGACAAATGACAGAAATTTGTGGGCTTATAAAATTGATGTGGTTCGGGAGCAAATGACGTATTTTTTAATTCAAAAATGCTTGTAAGTTAAACATTCGAAAATGAACGTTTTGACTCAACTCATTCAACAAACTCTTCAACCGTGTTATACCAATGTATGTCGTGCTACGTTTAGAAGAGATTATTTAAATATATTAAAAAAGCTAAAATAAATTAACTTCTTATTTTGAAAACTTAGAAACCTGTGTTAACTTTATTTGTGATGTTTGGTCTACTTCAGACGATTCATCGGGCTCGTACATTTGTGTCACCGATCATTGGGCACAACTCGATTCATGACAAACAATGAAACGTACGATTGCATTTGAATTTTTTGATTATCCTCATATTGGTGAAAATTTATTTTATATTTATACAAAGTTACTAAAACATATACATTGAAACTAAATTTTTTTAAATATCTTCTGATAACACGTCAAATACGCGTGCAATTGAACAATTAAAAATAAATATAAACCTATTTATAACGGTGCTTTTTTTCATAGTAGATGTCTTGCACACATTATTAATTTAACCGTCAAGATGGTTTAAAATGATTGAACCAACAAAAGAAACTTTTAAATGAATGTTACGTGATATCTTTAGCTCCAACAAAACTTGATATCGAATATTTTGTAAAGAGACGAATTCTAAATATTTAGATCCGAATTGAGACGTACCAACAAAACAGAATTGGACTTGTAACAAGTTTAAAAAGGTAGTCGAACAAAAGGATAGTCTAATAGCATTTCATAATAATCTTGTGAATAATGGCTCGGTTGCATCATTCCCTCCATCAGGTTGGACTACTATTGAAGAAATAGCTAAAATGTTTCTTATTTTTAATACCATAACAACTTACTTATCGGGAGCTTATTATCCATGAGTCCTTTGGGTCTTAACCAAATATATTTAATGACTACAAAATTAAATAAATTATCATTTAGATGACTATCTAATATGATTCCACTAATGAAAGAAAACTTAGAAAATATTTTAAATAAATGACTGTTGTTACTACTTATTCTGCCGTGCTTAACCCTGCTGAAAAAGCGAGGGTTTAAACTTGGAAAAATAATATACGATTTAGATTTATTGGATGTCGGCCCATTTTATATTTAAACCGTAAAATCTAAATTTAATCGCGACATCATTAAATATTCATGATACAATGAGAAACATGATATTTTTGGGATTTTTAAGTGATCTAATGTATGTTTTGTATAATACTTTACTAAATGAAAATACTAAATGATAATAGAGTAAAACCCCGAGTAGCGAACATCTGGAAGTATGGTGGGATGGACTTTTTATCCGATTTTAGTGCCCAAAATTTTAAGAATTCTCATATGTTGGCTTGGTGGAAAGGTAAGGCAGATGAATTTCGATCAATCTACCATGACCCAATATTTACTAACCGTCCAAGCTTTTACGATAGTTTCGTAATTTGATTTTTCTATTAGTTTCAGGGTTATATCCAAATGAAAAACAAGACTCACTCTTCCTGCGGTCAAAATGTTCATTTGCTTGAAAGATTATTTGGATATGCCCGAAAGATTCCAAGATAAAACCTCACCTGAAGTCAAATTAGAATATAAAACCGAGATATACGAAGACAAGGTAGAAGGGGGATTGACACCGGGAACGACCGATAATGTAGTCTGTTTGATGAATACTTACGTAATAGTTCGAGCTCTGGAGTCGTAGAATAAACCAGGTTACACGAGCAAATGGTACATTAGAATAAAAAATAAAATAGTCGGAAAATAAATATATTGTTAGGACTCGCATCTTTCTTTTTCAATTTGTAAGTCCATAAATAAAATAAGCGAATTGTATAGTTATATTTTGTTTTATTTAATTGTGATTTTTTGTAAATAAAAAAGTTTAAAAACATTAATAAATAAACACATGGTTTTTTACCGGTTTGGGCCCAAACCAGTTGAGGTAGGTTCCAGATTATTTACCTTCAAATCGGTTTAGAACCCGGTCCGTGTGAACCCAAACTAGTTATGACTACCTTTGACCAAACAGTTCGGTTTGAAACCCAAACCAGTTTAAAAAATGATTTGTACACCTCTAGCAAATGTGAAGTACAACAAGACAAAGATGGATAAAAAGGTAAACGAGTAGACTTGGAAGTATTACAAGTCGTGTTTACAGTTTGAGGAGAGATAGGAAAAGATGAGATATGAGAAAACACGGAATCAAATGGATGACCAAAACATGAGTGCCATAAGAGACGAATGTTATAGTAGAAAGAGAATAAATCCCTCGCTGTCAGTAGAAGACGAAGGATCTAACCTGTTAGAGTGTGAATCGATAGACCACAATATGAAAATACAATGGAAAGAGGATGATCAACAACTAATTTGGTGATGGATAAAAGTTTCTTCGTTAAACCGGGAACAAAAAATACCTTTTTAAGTGTGAGCGTGCATTGTGATAAAGAAAGTAAAGCATGACCTATATGAGAGACAGTAAGAGCCATACAATTACTAATAATCACCCAGTCTTAACTAAGATATAGTGTTGCATCATGAACAATGCCAAGATACAAGGTCATGTGAGCTGTGTAACCAGAAATCCATATTTTGGTTATCATATGTATATTTGATAAGAAGGAAATAGACTCAGCTAACTTGTCAGTTGTTGAGGAGTCCATGTATATTTGGATCCATAAAATACATGAGAACCATGAGTTGGGCCAGGCCCAAAATGTATAAACCATCCGTATATTGAGGAAAAACACTTTCAAATTTGTCTGAACTTGCAAAATTTTTAGTATGGCTAGTTAAGTCATCAAATACACTATCTGATGCGCCTTTTTTGTACGGCAAATACTACTCTTACTCTTATATTTCTTAAAATTACATCATGCCAGGGTTTAAAACCAAAACATTTGTAAAAGGCAAAGTCTCTATCAAGTGAATTAGCCTAATAATAATGAATTGTTTAATGGTGGAGCGTGAATATGGCAGGAGCAACAATACTCATGTTTGAATTAGATGAAATAAAAAGTTTAGGGTTATTTGCAGGCTGACTCAAGCTCAAAGCTAGTAAAGCTATGGGTTTGGACCCTCAAATTTTAAAAGGCCTTCAAATTTTACATGTTATATTTATGTGTAAATTTTTTGACTAAACTAGATATTTATTAATTTAGTTGGACGTCCAATATAATGAAATTTACCTTCTCCCCTCAATATATTATAAATTAATTAGAAAAATACACAACTGTGATTTGTTCTATCAAGCGGTAATTTCGAATATAGATTTGCTCTTTGAATCTACTTCTCAAAGTCAATTTCTTTTTACAATTTCTAGATTTTAAAATTTTAAGTTTTAATCTTTGTTATTTAGTGAATTAGATTTGAATCTAGTGAATTAGTCTACACTCATTTATTTAGTGTATATATTATAATATGCATTGTTTAAAAGAAGTTTGCATTCAAAACTATCATGTAATGTCAACCAAAAAACATGAAAGCGGTCATATGAAAAGGCTTATGCAAAACAAGAAGCCGATATTGAATTACAAAAAGGGTCTTTGCTCGAACTACAACATTAATTTATATATATATATATATATATATATATATATAGTAGGGTTATTTTGAGAACCACCTTTTTTGTGAGAACTCTAGAAACCAATATGAGCCACACATTTTAGTCATATACAAATCACATGTCATTTTCACCTTTTTTTTAAACCTTCATAACTTTTTTCAGGACATTATTTTTGCAAAAAAATTTCACCATTATTTTCAGTATTTTTATCTTTCCAACGCCTAACATATTGATATATATCTTAAAAAATCATCCACCCGTTATTTACATATGTGTAAATCTGGTTATACACGTTATAATACCGGATTTACATATTTGTAAATCCGGTATTACACATGTGTAAAATGAATTTCGTAAAAAAAACGAGAATGTTTTATTTTTTATAAATTTTTTACTTTTATATGAAAAAGGAAAACGAGGAAAACATTTTTGTGTTTTTATCCTTTTATTTTCATGTTATTTTTTGTTATATAATTTTTTATTATGTTTTTGTTATTTACTATTTTCCATTGAAAAGTATTGACTCACATTGGTTCCTAAAGTTCTCACAAAGAAAAGAAGTTCTCATTTGATCCCTCTCATATATATATATATATGACCGGTGAAGGTGGTCAATGCAACAGTTTCACAAGATGGAGAGACTTAGAACATTTAACAGATCAAATAGGGAACCGGGTTAGATGAAACAATGAACACAAGTAAAAGAACAATAACACGAACACTCAAA
This sequence comes from Flaveria sonorensis, assembly GCA_025506505.1. Taxonomy (NCBI): domain Eukaryota; kingdom Viridiplantae; phylum Streptophyta; class Magnoliopsida; order Asterales; family Asteraceae; genus Flaveria; species Flaveria sonorensis. The sequence goes on along the minus strand of JACCIY010000451.1, from coordinate 52,214 downwards.
TATGGTTTTCAAGAATGATGTATATTGCTCTCAAGTTCTTACAAGTGTTACCAAGCTTAATTCTAAATACATGTACTTGAGATACTTTATACTACATCCTACAGCCAGCCATACTTTGAAGGCCAGCTGAAAACACTAATCTAGACAACAATATCAATGTAGAGTCAAAAGGCAGATTGCCTTCTGACTAGTGACTATGACAAGCCATAGCTCACATCCTTATCTATTACAAAAAAATAAAAGTACATTGTTGAAAAGTTACAAACTCAACACTTTAATATATAGTTGACAAAAGTATGGACTTTTCACCAACTCATGCTAGTTGGTGAGTCTTCAGAGATGGCAGTGGAAATGTGTTTCAGCTTTTGTCAAAAGTATGTCAGAGAAGACATGCATTCTCTGTCTTCGAAAGAAATCAGTCTTTGGCTTCGAAAGACTATCTTTAAAGCTTCAGAAGACTCCATCTTTGGCTTCAGAAGAATTGATCTTTTGGCTTTGAAAGATTTGATACTTAGCATAATTCACTGAGTTATATCAAATCTTTCAAAGTACTTTCCTAGTACTTCACATGTGCATGCTGAGAGCTCTTTGGTTGCTCTTTGGTTGCATCAGCCTCTAAGTGTATTCCTTACAAACTCCCCCTAGGCTGATGCTATCGAAACTGAAGAGACCTTTGAGTCTTGATCTTCATCTGTTGACAGTCCTCATCAGAATCAAGACCATTCCCTTCATCATCAGTGTGTAGGATTCCTTATAGTCTCAAAGTATCTCCTCATGTCATAGAGATCATGCAGATGGAGATCAAGTATGTTTTGCTAGAAATACATGTCTTGAACTCCTTGATATCTAGTGACATACCATCTGTCTAGGTTAGTAGTAATTACCCAAGACAAGATGGGTCTCTCAACAGCATTAGGCTCTACTATGAGTGACTTTGCTGAGCAGCCTCTTCTTGAGCACCCTTGGTATGTTCTGACCTATCCTGAGGTGCAGAGGTGGATGCCTTGGACTTCTTCTTCTTCTTCTTCTTGTTCTTTCTTATGGCCATCCTTTTCTTCTTTCTGTACTTTAACTGAGAAGGATGGCCTGCAGTACCAGATTGTTCTTGTTTGTCCTTCTCAATTGTGTCCTTTTCCTTCATAGGTTCTGAAGAAGAAGGATCAGGACCCTGCTGTGGATCAAAAGATGAAGCTGGCTATGATGCAGCACTAGGTCCAGGTTGTGTTGTCTCTTGGGGTTCAACCTTGACCTCAGCTTCAGGTGCAGCCTGACTGGTGGAGAATGCAAGTCAACTAGCTCATCATTTTTGATCTTCTACTTGATCATCCTAATGTGCTCATCCATGGTGGATAGAGACATTGGACCATGTCTCCTTTTGAAGAATCCATACAGCTTCAAGAAGCTCACTATCTTTTGTCTATCAGCTGACTTCTTTAGATTTTCTCCGATGGTGGCTCTTGACTTTGCAGCTTCTTCCCTCATCTTCCTCGTAGCAGCTTTTTGCTCTTTTAGAACTTGTTACTCAAGCTACTTGAGGTATTCAAACTCAATGTATTCATATGATAAGGGAAGAAGGTCTGCTGCCTGATAGAGACCTGTTGCACTCAGCTAGGTTATCATGTTTTGCCTATCTTGTTCCCTACCTACCTGAGTTTATTGCTCAGTAGCCACAGCCTCTGCCTCAGGACTTTCCTTAACTGGGGAGAGAGTAGGAGCTTTGTAGAGTCTTTTCCTTCTTCTTTCTTCTTTGATATTGAGGAGCAATTCAACATCCTCAGCCTCCTTTCTCTCCTTTGACACTTCCATGTCAGCCAGTTCATTTAATTCTTTCAAGGGGAAAGAGATGAGTTCATCAACATTGTATTTCCTAGACCCCAAATAGTTCAATCTGGTTGCCCTTAACTTATCATCTTGATTGCTTGGCCTGAGGGTAGCCCTGATTGCAGCTTCCATGAAGCTAGGGGTCTTACCTGAACTCTCTCCTCTTGTCTTCCTCTTCCTCTCTCTTTCCTCCTCCTCAATCTCCTCAAAGGTTATTTTCCTCTTCCCTTTGTCACTCACAGGCCTATGTTACTTAGGGTGGAGAGAGCTTTAGCCTTCATTGTTTGGTGCTGCACATGAGCTCTAGCTAAAGAGAGGCTGTGAGACACCTTCACCAGCTGGTGCCTCACTAAAGGTAATGGGAGTTGAAGCAGTTCCTGTCTCAAGGTTCACAGGCTCAACTACTGGGCCTTCAGCCAAGGTTTCTCCTTCGAAGCTAATTTAGGGTCCACCTTAACATCCAATTGACCAACAATCTTGTCTGCTAGCCTCTATATATGTAGCTTGGTTATCTTATTGAATTCCTCAAGCACCCTATCTTGAATCCTATCAGCTAACCTTGCAGCTTGCCTGCTTTGACTTGGATTGGCAAGTAGGAGGTCAACTAAATAGGTGTTCTCATAGTATCTCAGGTTGTAAAAGTTGAGCACTTCTTGATGTCCCTGAGACCTAGAGATTACCAGGGCTCTCTTTTCAGCATCATACCACCATCCTACTATTAGATTTTTAGCAGGGTGAGATAGGATAGACATTGCCCTTGGTATACCCTCTTCAAACAAGCTTTGAATCAGTGAATCCACATCAATGTGGACCTGAGGAGGTTGTTGAGTATGAACAACTACAAGTAAGGGTGGTGAGTCCTCCATGTCCATACTCTAAGGAGGAACTTCCAGGTTCTGTGATTGTAGGTAGGACTTTCTCCCCTTTTTTGGTAGCATCACCCTCTTGCATAGGGGAGCTAAGGGTTAAGGCCACTACATCCACAGGGTCTTGTGGACCTGGTTGAGTTTTCTTGATAGGTCTCTCAGCTAACTTGCCCTTGATATCGGTGATCTCAAGTTGCTGGTCATTGACCTTTCTTTGTAAGGTAGCCACCTGAAATTACAGGTGACAAACCTTTAAAACTAAATAGGTGCATGTTTTTTTACAGTTTTTGCACCTTTAGGTTCAGAGTCACCTCATCTTCATCAGAAGAATCATGGGGGGATGAGAGAATAGGACCAAACTCTTCTTCCTCATCACTAGTATAGAGTTCTTGGCTGCTGGATTTCCCCTGCACCATGATAACTTCAAGAGAAGTGTCAATGGGCTAGATTGCTATGGTTGAGGTCTTAATGATGTAATCACTTGCAGAAGTGAGAGCCTCTTCCATATGAACTTCCTGAATAGGTTTAGGGAGGTCAACCTCAGTTTGGGTTGGATGATGTAGGATGGATATGGGTGATTCAGGAGGACTTATCTCTCCTTGAGCAGGGGTGGAGAAGAGAGACTCATGATACTGACTAAAGCCCATATCTTCATCATTATAGAATTTAAGGTTTGGGAATGGTTGGTTGAGATCTAAAGGCTGGCATGGTAACTTTCCCCTAAAGGTTGATTACTAGAGTTTTGAGACTCAGAGTGAAAGCTTAAGGCTGGGGTAGTAAGCTCATCAGGCTGAGCACGAGGAACCTGAGCATTAATCAAAGAAATGATAGGAGTGGTGTGCTTCTCACTAGAAGTAGGAGCTCTAGTTTTCACTTCCTCCTACATGGGTGAGTGTATGGGGACCTGCACATCCTGAGTAGGTGAGGGTGATTTGTGGCTGTGTAGGTGGTACGGATGTAAAAGGTATGGGTTCAACATTAGCTTGTGTTTCCAAGTTTTCACCTTGAGCAATGAGCTCTAACATCTTTGAGACCAGGGCTGTTTCTACCCCTAAGAAGCCAACAGTATACTTTTTCATTGTCATAAAGATGTCGGGCTTCATCTATCCAAGTTTAAGAGTGTTACCTGTTCACCTTAACTGTGAGCCCAGTTCATAATTAAGAATGTGTTGAACATATCTAGAGAACATGTAATACTCTTAGGAGTCCAAGTTAGTAAGCAAGTTTGTATAAACAACTTGACTCCTTGAACTATTCCATGGACTATGTAGGATAAGTCCTCAGGAATTTGATCCTAACCTACATGTTTGTTGGATAAAGAATGAATGACCACATGGAGGAGGTATTTCCATTATGAGGAAACCTTACCCTTTTTGAAGGTTCTTACTAAGTAGTCCCCTTCATAGCCCATCTGCCAAAATGAGTTGTTTACAATAGATTTGGAGAAAGACAATTCGCCTTCTTCATCATCCAGCCTCAGATGAGAGTTGATGGTGGCTGGAGTGATGACAATTGTCTTCCCCTGCACCATGGTAGACAGTGCCTTCTCACCATCCAATATGGCCTCTTGGCAGGTCCTTCAGAACTCTAGAAGTTGATCTCCATATAGAGGATGATCTATGGTAAGTGCACTGAGGTAGTTAGAAAGAGACAAGATGCAGCAGACATTTGAGAAACCTAGATCTTTCTTAGACGATAACAGAGTAACTTGGTTGTGTTGCCTGTGTAACTGCATGGAAAAATCTGGTTTGTTTTGGGGATCAGGGTTGGCCGTTTTTTAGTAGCTTAGAAGTGAAGGAAGATAAGAACAAATGTGGTTTATGGTTGAATTTAGGTTATGAACTTTTGCAGATGAAGGAGATGGTGAAAGAGGGGGAACCGTTAAAGGTATATTATATGGATTGGATTGAGATAAAGTTAATGTAAAAAGATAAACTTTGAAATTCAGATGTCGGTCCCACCTCTAAAAAAGTTCCCAAAAAGGTAGTTTTCTTGGATGTCTAAAATCTTTCGAGGTAATTTGTATTCGGAAGTTTTTGATAAAAACTTCCGAAGCCAATTTGACTTCGAACGATATTCCTTAGCTTGATAAAAATTTGCTTCGGAAGAAAAATACTTAGAGTATTTTTACTTCAAAGATATATTTGGTTTCGGAAGATATTAAACTTCAGAAGATTTATACAATGGATGAATAAAGATTTCGAGACTTAATTGCTTTCGGAAGAAAACTATCCTTCAAAACATATAAGGACTTAGAATCATATTTAAACTTCGGAAGATATATCAGAATTTCTTCCAAAGGTAAATGTCTTAGTAAGTAGTTATTAGATTTGAAGACATAATGTTCTTCCGAAGACAACTTAATATCTTCTAGAGAAAATATATATCTTAAATTTTCAAAATTCTAAGGAATATCATTTTGAAAAATTTCTTTCAAAGTAAACTGAGCTTATATAGGTGATGATATAGACAACTTAATACACACATATTTGAGAAAATAATCTTGACTTTAATTTAAGAAAAGCTACTCAAAGTTAATCATCCCAATAGCTGATATAAGATACTTAAATCTTTGCTCATCAAAAGCTTTTATGAACAGATCACCATATTGTTTATTTGTGTTAACTTTGACTAGTTTTATTAATCTTTTCAAAATTATCTCTGATCAAATGATACCTGATGTTGATGTGTTTTGTCTTGGAATGTTGCACAGGATTCTCTGTAATAGAGATAGAACTATTGTTTTCTATGTGGATGGGAGTCTTTTTAAAGTTGATTCCATAGTCTAGCATCTAATTCTAAATCCAAAGCACTTGAGCACAGCAGCTTGTAGCAACATTGTATTCAGTTTCAACAGTTGATGCAGTCACACTGGATTGTTTCTTGCATTGCTATGAGACTATCCTTCCACTAAAGAATTGACATCCCCCAGATGTAGACTTTACAGTCATGTTGCAGTCACCATAGTCAATATCTATATAGGCATACAGATTTAAGTCAGAATTCTTTGGATACCAAAAGCATAGTTTGGGAGCACCTTTGAGATATCTAAGAAACCTCTTGACAACAACTAGGTGTGACATATTGGGGTTGGCTTGATATCTTGCATAAATGCATGTAGCAAACATGATATCAGGCCTGCAGGTTGTGAGGTACATAAGAGACCCAATCATAGCCTTGTAGAGATGTTCATCAACACACTCCCCCTCAAGATCAGGTCCTAGAGAGTGGTTTCTAGCTACGGGTGTCTTAGCAACCTTACACTCAATCAGATGAATCTGGTAAGTATGTCTTGTACATACTTTGATTGGTTTATGAAGATGCCATTGTCAACCTGCTTCACTTGAATTCCTATAAAGAAATTGAGTTCCCCAATGGCACTCATTTCAAATCTATTCTTCATCAGCTTCTCAAAGTCTTTGCAGAGCTTCGGATTAGTTGATCCAAAGATGATTTCATCTACATAAACTTGAACCAGCATCAAGTCATTTCTTGTTCCTTTAATGAAGAGTGTTCCATCAATAGTACCCCTCTTGTAGCCATGCTGACAAAGGTACTGTCATAATGTCTCATACCACTTCCTTGGAGCTTGATGCAGCCCATAGAGAGCTTTGTCAAGCTTGAAGACATAATCAAGATGATCTGGGTCTACAAAGCTAGGTGGTTGTTTGACATACACTTCCTCATCAATCATCCCATATAAGAAGGAACACTTGACATCAAGTTGGTAGACCATGAAATCCTTGGATGCAGCAAAGGCAAAGAATATCCTAACAGCTTCAAGTCTTGCTAAAGGAGCAAAAACATCAGTGTAGTCAATTCACTCTTCTTGTGTGTATCCTTGAATAACTATCTTGCCTTATTCTTGATGACATGTCCACTATCATCTTTCTTATACTTAAATACCCACTAGGTACCTATTGTGGTCTTCCCTTGTGGAAGATGACATAGGTTCCATAACTTTTGCCTTTTGAATTGAAGCAGCTTCTCCTGCATTGCTTCAACCCAACTTCCATCCTTCAGAGCCTCATTAATCTTCTTAGGCTCAATCTGGGACAAGAAACAAGAGTGAAGACAAACATTTTTGTCATGGGTTTGTCCTCTTTTTTCTCACCCCTGTCTTAACATCTCCAATGAGGTTTGTGGTGGGATGAGACTTGTGGATTCTTAGGTGGGGAATCATAGCAAGATGGCGGGATAGATCTGAATTGGTGAAATTTAGATCTGGTGATTGAGTATCACCCACATGTTCTTTTTATACATATGTTTATAAAAAAAGCACTTACCTGAGTTTCCTTTTTTACAAAATAGGAGAGAAACAAAAAATACCAATTGCAAGTTTTTGATTAGATATCATTATAGATAGCACTAACAAGGATAAAGTCAGAACTAAAAAAATTAATTAATCATCCGTAACATCTACGCATACCACGTTTGCAATCAGCGAATGCATTCTTGGATCATTTTCAACTCAACTTATAAACGAATAATAAGAATTGGGTCGTGTAATTTCGTTTTAAAATGAAACTCTTTTTGAATCATTATGGAATCAAATTATAAAATGATTCCAAGGGGCTACAGGATTTGCTATGACCTTTTACTATCGTCCGTGATGCTTTTGCTTCCGTTCAATACATAATGACTGAAGCTAATTTTGGTTGGTTAATCCGATCAGTTCATCGATGGTCGGCAAATTTGATGGTCCTAATGATGATCCTACACGTATTTCGTCTATATCTTACTGGTGGATTTAAAAAACCACGCGAATTAACTTGGGTTACAGGTGTGGTTCTGGCTGTATCAGCACACTTATCAAGAGAAACTTAATCCAATGAGTGTGTGACATCATTGATGTTGTCCTTTATGGAGTGGTTATCAACATCAATGAATTCTTGATAACTATTACCACCACCATCATACTTTTCAGTTCATCTTTTTGTGAGCATCTCGGATTTGACTTATTAAATCTAAATGTAACTCCATTCTCATAGCACAAACTCATAATGTTTAATTCTTTCCTTCCTACTTAAGGCATCTGCCACTACATTTGCCTTTCCTGGATGATACTTGATTCACAATCATAATCACTCAATAATTCTACCCATCTTCTTTGTCTCATATTCAACATCTTTTGATCGAATATATGTTGCAAACTTTTATGATCCGTATAAATTATGCACTTGGTTCCATATAGATAATATCTCCAAATCTTAAGTGCAAATACTACTGCTTCTAATTCCAAATCATGAGTAGTATAATTTATTTCACTTCCTCTAAGCTGTCTAGATGCAAATGCAATTACTTTTTTTTGTTGCGTTAGAACACACCCGTAACCATGATGTGATACATCACAATATATTATAAAATCATCGGTACCTTCTGGAAGGGCTAAAATAGGAGCACTATATAATTTGTGTTTCAAGATCTCGAATACAGTGTTCTGTTTTTCTCTCCAAACATATGGTTTATCTTTCTGAGTCAATTCTGTTAAAGGTTGAGCTATTTGGGAGAAATTTTCTATAAATCTCCTATAATAACCGGCTAAACCTAAAAATTAACATACTTCAGTAGGTGTCTTCGGAGCTTCCCATTTCTTAATTGCATCAATTTTTGCTGGTTCTACCTGAATTCCATCTTGATTATCCACATGTCTTAAGAATTGTACATCTCGTTTCCAGAATTCATATTTTGAGAATTTGGCATACAGTTCTTCTTTTTGAAGTAATTCCAAAGTTAGCCTTAGATGCTTTTTATGTTCTTCCTTACTTTTAGAATAGATTAATATGTTATCTATAAAGACTATGACAAATTTATCCAAGTAAGGTTTGCACACTCTGTTCATTAGATCCATGAATACAGCTGGAGCATTAGTTAACCCAAATGGCATTACAAGGAACTCATAATGACCATATCGAGTTCTAAATGTAGTTTTAGGTACGTCCTCTTCTTGTACCCTTAACTGATGATATCCTGATCTCAAGTCAATTTTTGAAAAGTAACTCGATCCTTGCAATTGATCATACAGGTCATCTATTCGAGGGAGAGGGTGTCTATTCTTAATAGTTATTTTATTGAGTTCTATATAATCAATGCACATTCTAAAGGTTCCGTCTTTCTTCTTCACGAACAAAACTGGAGCTCCCCAAGCCGAAACACTAGGACGTATGAATCCTTTATCCAATAGCTCCTGAAGTTGACTCATTAGCTCTTTCATTTATGTTGGCGCCAAACATACGGAGACTTGGCAATAGGTGCTGTTCCTGGTACTAATTCTATTTTGAATTCTACTTGATGAGGGGGTGGCAATCCTGGTAACTCATCAGGAAATACCTTTGGATATTCTCTGACAATTGGGATATCTTCCAAGTTCTACTTAATTGGTTTGTATCAACTACATGGGCCAAAAATGCTAAAAATTTCTTTTTCAAATATTTCTGAGCCTTCATACAAGAGATTATTCTGATAGGACCTCTAGGTTTCTCGCCGTGTATGAAAAGAATTCTGTTATCTTTAATTAAAAGGATTTTAATCATTCATTTTCCACAAATGATTTCCGCCTGATTCTTACTTAACCAATCCATACCCACAACATGTCAAACCTCCTAATTCAATAGGAATCAGATCTATATCAAAGCATGATTATCTAAGTTTAGAACACAATTAGGAATAACTTCACCAGCCTCTATCATTTTTCCATCAGCTAATTCTATCGAATACTTATTTTTTAGTTTCTCTGATGTTAATCCAAGTAGGGGTTTGAAATGATTTGAAACAAAACTTCGGGTTGCTCTAGTATCAAATAATACAGTTGCGTATTGATCATTAATAAGGAACGTACCCGTCACCACTTCTGGTTCTTGTCGTGCTTCTTCAGCTTGAAGTACAAATGCTCGACCATGCGCATTGCTCGGATTCTTTGGAGCTTTTCCTTTCAGTTCCGGGCATCTATTGCGAAGGTGATCATCTTTTCCACACTTTTAACATACTGGCTTAGGATTTGTGGGTCCCTTACATTCTCTTGATGTATGTCCCTTCTTCTTGCAATTATAACAAATTACCAGTATACATTTCCCGACATGGTACCTTTTGCAGGTATTGCACTAGGATTGACTTTCTATCCGTGGCCTTTCTTCATGTGCGATTCCTATAAAAATTTTTCTGGGTTTCTATTTACCCTCTTGTTCCAGTTTCCACCAAAATTCCTTCCTGTGTTATTGTTCCATTTCCTTTTCTCTCCTACCTTGGTTGTAGTTAATGATCCGTTCCTAATCATTTCGTCTATCAAGCTTCCTGCTAGAGCCACTGCATCCTGAAAAGTTTTTGGCATTGCAGACTTTACCATTCCTCTTATCTGTGGTACTAATCCCCAGATACATCTTCATATTCTCTTAGTTTTTGGCGTCACTAGATGTGGCACCAATCTAGATAGCTCATTATATCTATTTGTATACTCCTGATGTGCAACACCCTTCATCTCTAGTGCCAGAAATTCTACTTCTATCTTTTCTATCTCGTTATAAGGATATTATTTCTCAATCACTAAATTTCTAAATTCCTCCCAGCTTAACCCGTTTATAACGTTCCTTCCCTTTGTTTAGATTTCCATTTTCCCCAAGACTATGCTTCTCCTTTAAGAGAATGTGAAGCATACATGGTTTTGCAATTATCATCACAATGACTGATGTCTAAGACTGACTCCATTTCCTCTAACCAGCGTAAGGCTTGGACTGCTCCACCCTTTCCGTCAAAGTCTCGGGGTTTACAAGACATAAAAGTCTTAGAAGAACATCATTTTCTAGCTTCATCTATAGCTTTCTCTTCATGGTTTTCCACTTCGTTAGTATGTGCTGGTCCATTGTCTCCAGGCGTCACTCCTTCAAAATTAAGAGTTTATTGAAGCTGGGTCACTAATGTAGGTATTGCAGCTTCCAGTTGTTGAGTCACTATTCGAGAAATCCTCTCATCCTCATTTGTGGCAGTATTTGCTGGTGGGGTCTCTTCCACTAACCTAGTTCTTGGTCGCCCGACACGTGAAGTTCTTCGCATTGGTTGATTATCTCTTCTTGGAGGCATTTTTCACTACATACCAATTATATTATTATTACATAAATTTTTCTCACAATATGTCATAATCATACGCAAAATATTATATTATTTTCTTATTTTATATATCTGAAACAGTCGTATAACATATAGGGTTTCCTATTTTTCTAATCTCCCCAAACCCAATTCCATATCCTAGTGAAGATGCTTTTGCTTTCTTTCCTCACTTCCTTGACATCTTCTTGAAGAATTCGAATTTCTCGTTGTATCCTTTTAATCTTCTTAAGAATCTGTTTGGTATCTTCATCTGACATTCCTCCAACCCTTGCCTCTTAATTCATCTTTCTTCAGTTTGGAATTATCAGGTTGGATCGTAGGTGTTATATCAAATGTTGGAAAAAAAGGTCTCTGGGTTTTTGTTTTCTTGCTCCTTAGTTTCCTTAGTTGAAAACTTCTTGCCACGCCGTACACTCTTTCTTGGTGTCATGATTGTATAGCCTCCCATTGTTACCGGTGCACGTCGAACATACAACTTCGGCTTTATGCTGGTCTGGATCTCGGTTGAGGTAATTCTATGTCGTTTTGAGGCTCTATTTCAGGTGTTCTTTCTCTATGGTTGCTATGATCTGAAGGATCAGTTTCATTATAGTAGCTATCAGATTTATTAGAATTCATGCTGCAAAAATTCTTACAAATTTAATTCATGTAAATAACATAAGATTCATAAATTCCACATATTTCAAGTTTAATTTTTGTCTAAGCATGAATATGATCACATGAAATTATGAAGAGAAAACATACACATGCTATTATTATATTGATAATTTGTTATCATACGAGCTTATGGTTATAGTCTAGGCACTTACTAATAATACCTAATTCTCTATAACCAATGGCTTTGATACTAACGTGTCACATCCTGACGGAAGCATGAAATGCTTTGGTGTGATTATTGGCTCAAAACACATTGATTATAAAGTAAACAATCACAACATATAGTTAAAATAAGCATATTTTTAACCATTCATAACTTTCGGTTACATTTCATACAAACATACAAAATTTGTCATTTTTCAAACTTTTACATATTTTTAGTAACCCTATTAGAAAAGTTTATCATAACCACTTCATATAGTCTTCCTAGCTAGTAATGGACATGAATGTCCACGAAGGTGCTGAGATCCACTAAATCCACGATTACTCGAACACAAAGCTTTCCTGTTACATCATACCAGCCATTATACAGATCGTATGTAAACACGAAGTTATAATACATGATGATTACCTGAAAAAGCATACTCAAAATAGTCAACATAAAGTTGGTGAGAACATTGGTTTAATAACTTAACAAAATTTTCTTACTGATGCAACATAAATAAAATCACAACCAAACCTACTTATATGCCAAATGATTCATAATTGTCATACATATAAATCCTAAAATCAAATAATATAACATAACAACACTTATTTTGTTGGTGCAGGAAACATATTCCTAAGTAGCGCTACCTATATTATGACGGTTCCTTATACAAATTAATGGTTGTACTTATGACAGAAAAATGACAGTAACTTATTAAAATTCTTATTCACGTTAGCATCAATAGTAATAAACACAGTATGCTTTTTTCCCCCAAAACTTATAAATAAAAGAAGCTATGTTACTCATCTTAAATCCAGCAAAATCCCTATAAATTAATTATATGTTAGAATATTATTTTATTTGTTTAAAATTTTCAGCATTTATAACTTAAATCAAATAAAAATTCCAAAATAGTAGCTACGGCCATCCAAAAATTACCAAATTTTATAAGCAGTAATATCGTAAAATCGAGATTAATATATAAAAATTCAATTAATACCTATTTATAAATAATTTCCTAGAATTTTTAAAACATTCACATTAAATAGTAGAAATAGCTACAGGTCTCTAAAAATTCCAAAATTCATACAAAAGGTCCTACATAATATTTAAAAAAATTTTATAAAATTTTCATGAATTTTCCTACTGTTTTGCTATTAATTTCGATGTTCTTCATATTATTCCTTTTAAATTATGTAACTTTATTATTTTGATGAACTAATTGACGAAATTTATTCTGAAATTCCAACTTACTATTAGGGTCATCATATAATTTTTCTAGATTTTTAATCATTTTAAATCTCATGTTAGGCATTTTTCTCCTGTTTTCTTGAATAAATCATAATAATTAATATATCCTATAAAATTTCTCAAAATTTCCAGATTATCATTTCTAATATTTTCTAATATATTTCTAAGTTTTATTCCTACAATCACAGTCATTTCAATACTTAATTCATTTTATTTAAGAATTCATGAAATAACACATGTTTCAACCCTTCATTTTATTTAATTTCTTGTTTTTATAAAATCCTTAAAATTTCTGTTTTTAAACCCTTTTCTTACTGATTTGATAAAGAAATCAATGGTTTAAGAAAATTTTGTAAATAAATTTTGGTGGTTAATCTTAAGGGTTGATCAAACTTGTAGATCATATATGTATGATTTCTTATCTAGTTAATCATGAGGATTTTGAGAATCAAACCTTGGTGATGGATAAAAGAAAATGTGTTGAAGATGGTTGAAGATGACTTCTAGCTTCTTGATTCCAATGCTTGAAGAAATGTTCTTGAACTTGGAGGATTCTTCAAAGGATCTTGGTGACGGTTACGGTGGTGTCACAACTAAGAGAAAAGAGTGATTGCTTTGTGAATGGTGGTTTTGTGTAGTGCTATAACCGAAAGAAAGAAGAAAGGAGTGTTGGGGGTTTTGCTGGTGTAAAGAGTGGTGGTTCTGTGGGTTTAGAAACCAAGATAATGAATATGGTTGTGGTGCTTGGATCGGCCGAGGTTAAGGTGGAAAGAGTCATCATTAGTTTTTACCTAGGTTTGATGAGTTGTGTCTTTCGGGTCATAAGGTGGCACTTAAGAGCTAGGTGTCAACATTTGGAGGGTGATTAGTGTTTGTGTTTGGTTATGATGCTTGAAAGCGGCTGAGAGGTATGGTGGCTAAGAAACCATCATTAGCTTGATGAGGTATTTAAGTAGGGTTGCTAGGTGTCCAAGAATTAGGCATGTTAAGTGTCAAGCTTAGATGAAGATTAGTGTGATGTTGGTGATGATGTTAATCGGCCGAGAGGTTTCAAAGTGATGGAGAATTCATTAATAAACTCAAGCTAGGTGTGTGTGTGTTGTTTTAGACTTATGTGGTGTCAAAATTTGAAGTGTAAAATGGCATGTAATAAGCTTGATAAGTGTGTGTCATGCTAGGTGTTAAGCTAGGATGTTAATGACACTCTTAGTTATTTGATTAGTGTTCATGTAGTGTTAAACTACTAATCCATGTTGGTTCATGTCTTAATAAACCGATTACAAGGTTAAGTTGGTGCTTTGGTTGAATGTTTAAGTATTTAAGGTTAGTTTGGTTAAGGTTTTTCATTTAAATCTTCCAAAACTTAACTCATTTGGTTATTGTTCGATTAGGTTGAAATCTTAATTCACTACACATTAAATAGAAAACATTATATGTAAGTTAAATACTATCACATAATCTTATGGTTTAGCATCCTTAATATATCACAAAAATATATCAAAATGTATAATACATGCACACGTAAGAATCATGCATACATGCAAACTATGAAACATACACATATATTTATACAAAATTTTATCACATAAAGAGCACCTTAGAGTTTTAATTTAATATTAACACACACATATATATAGATTTAACTTATATAAAATCTTAGTATTAACTTTTCTAACCTTAATTTTTAGGGTCTTCACATACATATACGTAACTCTTAGTTGTACACTTTGTAACACGTACTTACATATATGTAAACCCCCGGTTTTCATTGTTTTTCATTTATAACATGGTTTTCAAGGGACCCCTTCCATATATATATATATATATATATATATATATATATATATATATATATATTATTGGGTTTTGAACAAGTTTATCAGATTCATTTTATCCATATAAAATGAAAACGTAGCGGAATAAGGATTAAAAACTTGTTACAGTTAATATATATAAACCATTTTATATATCTGTTAAAACCCGTAATGGATCGATATATGAAAACCATGCTTACAAACAACCATAGGGTGTTTAGAAGACTACCTCTCGTATGGGTTTGAGAAAGATGATAGATGAATGGCAGCTTCCAAAGAAGGACGCCTCAGCAAGTCTACCCTCAAGCCTCCAACAATCACCCGGTTGCTAGGATTTTCACACTTAAACGAACCTCTGTTCTTGGTTTTTTTTTTCGACCGATCGAGAGAAAAAAACCAAAAAACCGAGAGGTGCACCTTTTGAGTGTCTTGTAAGTTATCAGAGAGTGTGGTTGATTGCAATCATATATCATGTCCTATGAAACTGAAATTTCAAACGAGGAGAGAGAGAAAAGTAGGGGGGGCAGCCCCTTGTCCCATCCGCATTTCTCAAACATTCACCCACATTAGTAAATGCGGATGAATTGTCTCCTTCCGCATTTGTAAATGCAGATGAAGAAATTCCATTCGTATTTCCCAAATGTACATCCGCATCTGTAAATACGGATGAGTAGTTTTATCAGCATTTCCTCAAATGCTCATCCGCATTAGTAAATGCGGACGATCAGTTTCTATCAGCATTTCCCCAAATGCACATCCGCGTTAGTAAATGCGGATGAGGAACCTTCATCCGCATTTGTTAATGCGGATGAGTAATCTTCAACTGTATTTCCTTAAAAGCACATCCGCATTAGTACATGAGAATGAGTAATTAAGAAATGCGGACAAAAGACTATATTATTGTTCAACCATTTGAATAACAATATTGAATACTCTCTCTAAAATAAATTATCCATATAATTTATTTACAACACAAGTGCAAATATTTAGAACCCCATTTCTAAATACTTTAAGTGTTAATATTTGTTAATATGATCATATCATAAAATAAATATTGTAGGTGTTTGTCTAGCTTGTTATTGGGTATGAGCCGACTTGGATCATAACGTACTAGCCATATCAGTTCAATATGTGCCTTGGGCAGACTGTTTCCAACAATCTCTCACTTGCACAAGATACATAGAGGATTGATGCAAGTAGCAAATACCGCCTAACAATGGTTTACTACCTCTAATACGCATGACGAAGTGCCATTCAATAACATCATCTTCTTCAAGTCCCTTACTTGAAAATGATTTAGGTGAATCTATCATTTATCATTTAGTTACAGATGTCATGTTAAATCCAGAGACACAGAATGATCATTTCCTGTTGATTTAACTTTATCAGGCCTTAGACATCTTACTCTCAATGAATAAGAGAAACAAATCCCATCTTGACTACATATGTTTCTCACAATCACCTTGTATCACACCTGAAACTAGCCTTGTGTACTGTCCACATTTCAGAATAGCGAAGAACTAGGTCAAAGTATAATATTTGGTGAATATCAAAACCAATATGTATCTCAGGTCGGAGGATACTATGATATTTGCCTTTACTCCTTTACTCAAATTACTTATGATCAACTACAAAATTCCATGCAGTAACATTTGAAAGCGGGTCAGTCCAATATTTGTATCCCACAAATATATATGAACTTTGGTAGCAACCTTTTGCTCTATATTCATACCTTATGAATATCCACCAATCCAAGTTCATAATAGTCTTACCTTCATATTTGTTCCCACAAATATGACCGACTACGGACATTTAGAATAATAAACATATTCATGGATCTAAACATGCTAAAATGGAACATAACTCATAGTATCATAATTATATATATGAGTCAAAATAACAATTGTTCCATTGTTTAAGTACTAAATAGATCAAATCCAATCACTAGAATATCGAAGTGCTAAGGCACAAGTATAACTCTCATGCTTTGGCCTTTCAAGGAGTTTCGTGAGTGGATCCGCTATATTTTGATCGGTGTGAACTTTACGAATACATATCTTTCCTTTTTCAACTTCATCCCTTATGTAGTTGAATCTCCCCTCAATATGCCTTGTCTTTTGATGTACACGGGGTTCCTTGATTTGAGCAATCGCACCCTCATTGTCATAAAAGATCTCTAGGGGATCTTGAATGGTAGAGACTGTTGAAGCTTCTAGAAGATTAACATTTTGTCTTTATGTGTTTTTTATCATAGTATAGGGACTTATTTTGTAAATATATGTTCCTTTGTTTCTTGATAGTATAAATAGGATATTTTATGTATTTTGTAGGGAAAAGAGTCAGTCAGTGAGTCAGTTAACGAACAGTAACCCTTACACATTGTATTATGTGCATTTGCTATCAATGAATCTATGAAATTTTTTGATGTAATTGCATGTGTTTGAGTACTTTGTGTTTGAATTGATCATTGCATGATGATATCATCACAGATTCGATCCTTTTGAACCGATCAATTGGTATCAGAGCCTTCGGTTCAGTGATCAGAGCTTATCGACATTTTTGAGCTCTTTGAATCACTTGAAATCTGTGATTGATTGCAATTTGATTAATTAACTGTTGTTTTAAGTTGTGTTTCTCCATAGAAACATGATTTGAATCACAATTTGGTGTGTAATTTGTTCACATCTGAGTAATTGATCAAAATTGTATTCGAACTGTGTTCTTCATTTTTGGACTTCAATTCAATCAAAAAACTGATTTGTAGGTTGTTTGATCAAATTGAAGATTGAGGATTGCTAATCGACCTAATTACTACCTAATTAGAAGTTTTTAGATCAATTGAACAAGTTTTGAAGATTTTCATAACATCTGAGTTCGTTGGAGAAGATGAATTAGGTGCATGTGGTGAAAATCTGTTGAAAATTGACAAGTGTCTAGAAGCATCACAACTGTTTGGGCGTTTTAGCACTGTTTAGGCATTTTTCAGTTCAGGCGTTTTAGCACTGTTGGGACGCATTGTGATTGTTTGGTCACATTGAGACTTTGTTGAAACCAACTAATTCCAGGTGCTTGAGAACTGTTTGGTGTTTTAAACCCAAGCGTTTCATAACTGTGTGGGCGTTTGAAGACTATTTAGGCGCATCACCAGTTGGGCGTTTTCAGAATTCATCTAAGGCATTCCATTAGGCGTTTCTACTTCAAAGTCAGGCATTTCAGAACTATTCAGGCACTTCACCACTGTTTGGGCGCTTGATAACTATCTAGGCGCTTGAGCACTCAGACTTATCAGTAAACACTTAGAAATTTTTTCAAAAACTAAAATCCAAAAATATTTTCATTTCATAGTTTTACTTCAAAACTTAAAAACAACAAAAACAAGCCATTTTCTTAATACAAAAATACAAAATGGTTAATTCTGAAGATTCTAAGAACAAGGTTCCCAAGCTCAAAAACAGAGCTGATTTCAAGAATTGGTCTCTTAGGTTGGAGCATCATCTGAACTCTATTGACACTGACTTGTGGAAGTCAATAAAGAAAGGACCACATATTCCAATTATATTTGATGGTCCTGATAGAGAATTGTGTATACAAAAGACTCTCTAGAACCTTATCCAGAGGATGGTCTGCAAGGTGATGACTTAAGAAAGGTGAAGAATGACATCAAAGCTTATTCACTGATATGTAAGGGATTACCATTAGAAGTCTTGACTAGACTTGATGGTTATCAAACTGGGTACACTATGTATAAGGCTTTGAAGATCATTTATGAAGGTGGTAAAGAGATACAAGATCTTAAAGAGCATAAACTCAAGAGGCAATTGGAGTTATTTGAGTATCTTTCTGGGGAAACAATTAATCAAATGATGAATAGATTTGTGCAACTAACTACTGAGATGTCAACTGCTGGTATCAAAAATGACCCCAAAGATCTAAACTACAGACTTCTCAATGCTCTTCCATCTTCATGGAAACAGACAGTTACTCTATTAAAGCATACTAAAAAGTTTCCTATCGATCTAGATCTTTTGATTGCCTAGATTGAATCAGTTGAGATTGATGAGAGCTCCAGAAATAATGATAGCGCTGCTTCAATGTCTCAGTATAAGTATGTTGCATCTCCAACTAACACAGTGGAGAATGCTTTTCTGGCAAAAGATGATAAACTCACCAAAAGACGAGGGTGATTTGTTCGTTGGAGCTGGTTTCTTTACAGATTCTTCTTACACAAGTGCTCCTGTTTATACAACTCAACCTCAACCTCAGTCTCCTCCTAAAACTCAAACTCCTAAACCTCAAATTGAGACTTCATCTTCTAACTCTGTTAAAACTAGCAAAGTTAAAGATGTTATTAATATCCTTTTACAGGATGATGAGTCAAAATCTGCTTTTACTGCTTTTATGGCAAGTTTTCAAGCTTATCAAGGTAGTGATCTAACCCAATTAGATCTTGTTTTGTAGGATTTGTTTGAGATGGATCCTGATGATGTGGAAGAGATGGACTTGAATTAGCAGATGGCAATGATTGCTTACAGAACTCAGAAACACTCATATGTTAACAGGAATTATAACCCAGTGCAAACAAAACTGTTGGCTTTGACAAATCAAAATCAAGGTGTTTCAACTGCAATAGTTATGGTTATTCTCAAGAGAATGTAAAGCTCCCAGAAAACCAAGGAGGAAATGGTCAAGTAGGTTCTAGCAGTCAAAGATACCAACAGCAGTCTCAGAAGACCTTTCAAAAGCCTTATCAAAGTCTTCCCATGCCAGAACTTAAAGATGAACTCAAAATCATCTGAAAAGCCAAAGAAAGCTCTTGTTGTTAGTATCAAGATGGCTATGACTAGAGTGCTTATGCTGAACAATTCACAGCTAATCTAACATCTAGTTTAGCTCTGTTACAGAAGCTCAAAATGAAGACTAGACTGAAGAAAATGATCCAAATGATGATAGTGATTCAGAAAATGATGATGAAGATTATGATTGGAGTGACAAATCTGACCAAAAAGAGGATTCAGAAGAAATGGCACTCATGGCGCAGTCTGAACAACCAAATGTTGAGAATCCATCGTCTTGACTCTAAGACTTCATCTTCAAGTTATCCTGAAATTTCTGTTGAAGTTAGAGAGAAAATGTGCACAAAAGCATGTTTTGATCAAGTTGGCATATAAACATATTCATATAAGATCTGTGACAAACTAAACAAGAAGAAGTAATGCACAACAAACTGAAAAATGATCACAAAGTCTCTGATGAAAAGATCCTATTCTATGAACCTCATGGAACAAAACTCTAAAAGAACTTGAAACTGTTAAAACACAACTAGAGGAGAGATAAAAAATTAGAAGAGGAAAAAACTCATGCTTCAACTTAGGTGTGGATCTAGCTAAAGTTAAAAAGTTCTAACTATTATAGAATAGCTGGTAAGTGAGAGGAAAGACAAAAACAAAACACGTCTAAGTTTTACACATGAACCAATGCCTGAATCTATCACAAACACTCTGCCAGAAAAACTTTAACACACATGATCACTCACTGAAAACAAAATAAGCTAAAAGCCTTTCAAATCAAGAAAAAGAATTCTGAACGTGATGAGAGAACAAATGTTGAAAAATATTGAGGAATAAGATTCTAAAAGATTAAAAATAGTCATCCAATGAAAGTTAATCTACGAACCACGACCAAAGAATAAGAAAATGTTTGTTTCGAAAGAGCATGGTGGTGAAGATCATTGTTAAGAAGGACAAACAAAACTCAAAGAATAAAGAGAAAGCAAAACTAGACGAAGTAACATCTGAAGATTCATTTTCTTAGGATTAAACAATCTAGACTTTATAAATGGCAGAAAGAAACAAAAAGATAAGGAAATGCAAAAGAGTCTTCTACTGAAGATTCAATGCCAAAGCAAACAAAGATCATCAAGATCAAGAAATTAAAGAAGGAGAAGGAAAAATGCTAAATCTAACTCCTCTCAGAACAGTCAAAATCAAAGAACAAATCAAGCTAATCAGTTTAAACCAGTAAAATTTATGTCTGCAGGTACTTTTGATATGAACACAATTCCAGAAATCAAACCAAATTCAAATAACAAATCTAACTCTGATCTGAAAACAGGTTCAGTTCCAAGGTCTCCACTGTTAACAAAATATTTGTATCTAAAGAATCTAGGAATGGTGTTAATAAACAAAAGTCAAAGCCCAAATATCAAAAGAACAAATTCTCAAATAAAAACAACAGATTAACTTTGTAACTCCTAAATCAAAACAAGGATCAAATGTGGCTTCTACATCTAAAGTTAATCAACAGTTGTTTAAATTTCAACAAAGGTACTGTGAATATGTGATATGTATAACCATAAGACTGAAGAATGTTTCTTTAACAGGTATTGTCACATATGTGATATGAAAAACCATTCACCATTGTTATTTCAACAAATATTGTACCTATTATGATGAAAAACTCACAAAACTAAGAAATTGTACTTCAGAAAGAGCTCGTTGAGGAATGGATATGTTAACCACAGTTAAGGAATGGATATGTCAATCCACAATTTAAAAAAATCTAAGTGTTGGTTTTCAAAGATTGACAAAACAACCTTCCTTAGGCTTAAGATCCTTTCGAAGGATTAATCGAATATGATGATTTTTATGCTGTGAAAACAAAGAATTATATCAAGGAAATTCATTCCACGATCTGTGAGAATGAACAATGCAAAATTTGGTATCAAACTTTTTCAAAAAATGTTTGTACTAATGGTTTTAACAACTTGATGAGGATCTGAAAACGCTATCATGCTTTGTGGATTAAACAAATCAAAGATAATAAAAAATTTGTTAAAACAAAATTGGTAAATTCAAACAGCAAAAGAAGCCTGATGTGAATACACTTCATTTTAAACAATTTACCATTGTTGATAATCTGGCAAGCCCAAGACCATATCGGCTTGGGTTGATAACTCAACATAAATTTCTTTGAAATGCAGGTACGCCCAAGAAGACCAATTAACATGTGGTATGTTGAAAGTGGGTATAGCCGGTATATGACAGGCAATGTAAGAAACAAACAAATGTCTCCGTTTCAACCGTAGAAGCTGAGTACATTGCTGCTTTCAGCATGATGTTCTCAATCCTTTGGTTACAAAACCAACTAATGGATTACGGGTTTATTTTCTAAAAACTTTATTTACATTGATAACACTGCTGCTATGTTTATTACAGCTAATCAGTCCAGCACTCAAAAACAAAATATGAAATTTGATATCATTTCTCAGAGATAACTCTGAAAAAGGTTTATCATTTTGATTCAAATCATAACTAAAAAACAGTTGGCTAACTATTTACAAAAGTTTTTACCAGGTCGATTTGAATATTTGGTCGAGGTCAATTGGACTTATTAATCATGTTTAAAAACTAGTTTGAGTTTAATTCAGTGTCTGATTCATTAAAAATGATAAAAACCCTCCCTTAGCTTAATCATGAATATAGAGAAAATGTCAAAGTAACGCCTGATTGTATATATTGTGTGTGCATGTTCAATAGAAAATGAAAAAGCAAATACACAAATAGAAACTTGCAAAATCAAATAAAAAAATATAAAATAAAAGCACAAAATAGAATTTTTTTGTTAGTAATGTTTAGGACTGAATCGTCTTGCAATTTATGAGAAATGATAAATACATTAGTTCTGATCAGTTGCATACTTCACTCGCTACTAAAGTCTGACGTGATCAGATATGATGTGCAGGTAAGCTCACGCAATTATACTGAAAAGTAAATTCTTGTGATTAAACTAAATAAATCATGCATTCATGTTTGTCCATTTTAGTACCGTGAGTTGTGCTGACTTCTCAAATTGTTGCTTGTAAAGTCATAAACTCACACCTGGTGGTGATATGAATAACCATTAAGCTCTAATTATTTAAAGCATCTATTCACTTCTCTGTTATGAGTCATCATAGACCTGAGGTGATGAGATATCTTCTGTTGTAAGTCATTACAGACCTGGATATTCTCATTTGATGCAAAAGATACCAATGTCAATCTAAATATGAGATCTGGTTATAAGTATATGAGGTTAACAAGTTGAGAAACAGTGATTTCTTGGCATATCTTGACGAGGGTTGAACTCTCTAAGTCTAAGTGTGATTACATAATGTCATATCTAATCGTACCTTAATCAATCCAAGAATTGAAAAAGTAAGTATGCTGAGTGTCTTGCCAAAAGCACTCTTTTTTGTCCTTAAATCTCGTGTCTCCTTTGCTGCAGAAATGCTGACCTAGAACACACTTGATCAGGATTTATCACTGCCTATGGACTATCCATCATTTTATTTTCTTTTAATGTGCTGATCTTAACTGATATGATCACTACAGGGCATGTGATTCAAATGTATATAGTAGATTTTTATTCTGCTTTATTTTTCAATTTGCATGATTTTCTGTGTGCAGGTATGTCGATAATGATTAGTTTCCTCTTCTTGCAAAGTCAAAGGAAACTTCTAAGTTGTAAAACTTAAAGTTTAGGGGGAGTAAAAATAAAAAAGAGAAAATAATTGAATTTCAAAAAGTGGAAAATAAAAAATAAAGTGTTGGATGAAAGGATGAAGCTGCAATTTGAAGCATGTGTGTGTTTTGATATGATGTAAAAATAAACCTGAAAAAGAATTCAAATTCAGTGGAAAAGCTTTTGCAAACAAAATGAGACTATTGTTTTGTAAAAGTTATATAGAGACTAAAATGACTGGAAATTGTTTTTAAAAACAAAATAAAATAAAATGGTAAAAAATAAAAAATAAAAGTTTGAATGTCAAAAAATGTTAAAATTTGAGGGTTATTAATGTAAATTTTGAGTGATAGTCAAAAAATTGACTACATGTTGAAAAAATTATGTGTGAATAGTACTAATATGCTTAAATAGTTTTCAGATGGATGGTGTGAAAATTTCAAGTGTCAAGACTCATGGAAGGGTTCTCATATGCTTGAATAGTATGCATAAGTCTAAATTAGGAGTATGATAAGTTTCAGAAAATTGTGCAATTGTTGGGTGTTTCATTCTATGCTCATGCGCCTAAACAGTTCTCACGTGTTTGAAAAATTGGTTAAGTATTGGGCGTATCATCTATGCTCATGTGCCTAAATAGTACCAGACTTCCAAGTGTTAGTCTTATGCGCCTGAACAGTGTCCAAGCGCCTAAGCAGTGCTTATGCGACTGAACAGTGATCATGCGTCTAAAACCTCATGCGCATTCACAGTGCTCATGCGTCTAAAAACTTAGTGTGAAATTTAGTCTCATGCGCCTAAAAATTTACACTTCTATACGTACAATACTTGTGTAGTTTTCATTCACTCATTCACAAACTCAAACACTCTGATTCACTCACTCGAACATCCGATACACTCATTCATTAAACATTTGATTGTTATCAGTTAATCTTTGTGATATATAGGTATCTCAAGAGAATTTGATTGTTGAGGAGTCTTCACTCGAAGTTATCAAAGTTGTTGCTGATTCACCTATTCATGTGCCAGATGAAGGTGGAAGATCAAAAAATATGCTATAGTCCTTTCTGAGATCTTGAATGTTAAGCAGATCATAGAATCTTTGAAAGAAGATCAAGTCTGCATTCAAGAAGGCTTTGAGAGAGTATGAACTCTACAAAGAGAAGCCCGTGTTCAAGATCAAAGATGAGCCAAAAGAGTTCAATGTGGACTGAAGACAATGTAAATCTTAGGGGGAGTATTGTTGAAGCTTCTAGAAGATTAACATTTTGTCTTTATGTGTTTTTTGACATAGTATA
This sequence comes from Flaveria sonorensis, assembly GCA_025506505.1. Lineage (NCBI taxonomy): Eukaryota > Viridiplantae > Streptophyta > Magnoliopsida > Asterales > Asteraceae > Flaveria > Flaveria sonorensis. Next base: position 27,763 of record JACCIY010000451.1, on the reverse strand, counting down.
GGGACTTATTTTGTAAATATATGTTTCTTTGTTTCTTGATAGTATAAATAGGATATTTTATGTATTTTGTAGGAATAGAGTCAGTCAGTGAGTTAGTTAACGAACTGTAACCCTTACACATTGTATCCTGTGCATTTGCTATCAAGGAAATCTATGAATTTTTTGATGTAATTGCATGTGTTTGATTACTTTTTGTTTGAATTGATCATTGAGTTATGACATCATCACAGATTCGATCCTTTTGAACCGATCAGAGATTACCCTAGATCGGCAATGAATTTCTTTAACCATGCAGCTTATTGTGCTGCCAATGAAGCGGCAATGTATTTCAATTCTATAGTGGACAATGCTACCACATCCTGCTTTGAGCTCTTCTAGGACACTACCCCTCCATTCATAATGAAGACATCCCCGATTGTGATCGAGTATCATCTAGGTCAGTTTGGAAACTCGCATCCGTGTAACCCTTTACAACGAGTTCCTCTTCCCAAATCCGTATATTAGAAAACATATCCTTAGTCCTCCTAAGGTATTTCAATATACTCTTAACAGCATCCAATGGTTATTTCCTGGATTCTGATGATATCTACTCGTCATGCTTAAAGCGCATGACACGTCCGGTCTAGTGCATATCATTGCATACATGATGGATCATATAGCAGATGCATATGGGACTCCTTCATCCTTTCTTGCTCATACTTTGAGCTTGGACATTGAGATGCACTCAATATTGTCCCTCTTTGAATAGGTACCAGACCTTTCTTAGAGTTCTCCATCTTGAACCTTTTCAAGATTTTATCAATGTATGCATTTGGTTTAAACTATCAACCGCTTTGATCTATCTCTATAGATCTTTATTCCTAAAATGTAGACGGCTTCACCAAGATCTTTGATGGAAAAACAACTTCCAAGCCAGGTTTCAACACCTTCCATGGTTGGAATGTCATTTCCAAACAATAGTATATCATCAACATACAATACTAAGAATGTGATGATGCTCCCACTAGCTTCTTATACACACAAGCTTCATCAGCGTTCTTGATGAATCCAAATTTCTTGATCTCTCCATCAAAACATTGATTCCAACTTCTCGATGCTTGTTTCAATCCATAGATTAATTTCTTTAACTTGCATACTTTATTAGGATGTTATGGATCGACAAAACCATCAGGCTGAACCATATAGACATTCTTTTCTAGATGTTCATTAAGGAAAGTAGTTTTGACATCCATTTGCCAAATCTCATAGTCATAATATGTGGCTATGGCAAATAATATCCTAATTGACTTTAGCATTGCCACAGGCGAGATGGTCTCATCATAATCAACCCCTTGAGTTTGAGTGAAACCTTTTGCTATAAGTCTTGCTTTATAAGTATCCAAATTTTCATGCATATCGGTTTTCTTCTTGAAAACCCACTTACATCCAACAGGTTTGGAGTTAAGCGGTGGCACAACCAATTCTCATACATGGTTGTGATACATGGATTGCATCTCTATGTTCATGGCTTCAAGCCACTTGTCACAATCGGAACTGGACATTGCATCATGGTACGTCGTTGGTTCATCATAGTCAACTATATAGCATCCATTCATGAAAAATCCATATCTTTAGGTGGATAGCTAGTTCTACCAGATCTATGAATGTTTTGTGTGTATTGATCAACCACTTGATCATTATCAACAACCTCTTATTGATTGCTAATATCAACCAAACATGTATCGGCTTGTGGTTCTCGATCCTCATCAAGTTCCACTATTCTATTGGTAGTTCCTACCATAAGGAACTTAGTTTCCAAGAACTCAGCCTTTCGAGCAATAAATACCTTTTGCTCTGTTAGATTGTAGAAGTAATATCCCATGGAGTCTTTGGGATATCCTATAAAGATACACTTAGTGGATCAGCCTTCTAACTTGTTTAGGGTGTTCTACTTAACATAAGCTTCATAACCCCATACTTTTAAATATGATAACAAAGGAACTCTTCCATGCCATATTTCAAAAGGTGTCTTGTCCACTTTCTTGGTTGGGGCCATATTCAAAATACGGGCGCGGAGAGCAATACGAAACCCTAAAATGATAGAGGCAGTGTGCTTCTAGCCATCATAGATCGAACCATATCCAATAGGGTTCGGTTTCTCCTTTCAGACACACCATTATGTTGCGGTGTTCCGGGTAAAGCAAGCTGTGAGACAATCCCACAACTCCTGAGATGATCTTGAAAGGCATCACTAAGGTATTCACCTCCTCTATCCGAACGAAGAACTTTGATTGTTTTGATGAGTTGGTTTTCTACTTCATTTTTGAAGATTTTGAACATTTCATACACTTCATCTTTGTGTCTTAACAAGTACACATAACCATAACGACTATAATCATGGATGAAGGTAATGAAGTATCTTTCACCATTCCTTGTCATTGCTTTAAAAGGACCACATACATCCGAATGTATGATTCCTAAAATCTTTTGCCTTTCGTTAGTACCACTAAAGGTTTCCTTGGTCATCTTTCCTTGTAAACAAGATTCACACTTATCAAATGAACCGTCTTCATTTGCTTCCAAAAGACCATTCTTTTGAAGTGTTTGAATGCGATTCTAGTTTATTTGAGCAAGACGACAATGCCAAAGATATGATTTACTTAAACCCATTTTAAGTTTCTTGGTGCTTGATTGGTATAACGAGTTATTATAGGATGTGTCATCATGAACCAATTCATAAATACCATTAGAAGGCATAGCCTTAAAATAAAGCATATCATCCATAAAAACACAAATACCATCGTTGACAAATTTCATAACATAACCATATTGTTTTAGAAGGGAAACAGAAAATATATTCCTAGTCAAACTAGGAGCATACAAAATATTCTTCAAAATAACTTCCAAACCACTTGGAAGCTTAAGATATTGTCTCCCTGGGCGTCTCAACTTTTGCTCCGTTGCCCATGTAGAGACTACTATCTCCCTTCTTAAAATGCTTATTTCTTTTGAACCCCTACAACAGATTGCAAATATGAGTTCCACATCCGGTATCCAATACCCATGTGTTTAAATATGGATCATGAAAGTTGTACCTGAGGTCTGCCCAGCATCCCTCTTGTTTCCCAACTCTTTGAGATAGGTTGGACAATTCCTCTTCCAATGTCCTATCTCACCACACTCAAAGCATGGATCATTCTCCGTAACCTTTGGCTTCTTAAGCTTTGGTTTTGGTGGTCCTGCTTTAGCCTTTCCCTTACCTTCCCTTTGATGTATCCCTTGCCTTCGGCAACATTTGCCTTGGGTCCGGGGTGATGCCTTTTCTTGTTGCCACCAACCATTGATCATAAGAACCGGTAGAACCCTTTTACCCATCCCTGCTTTGGCTGTTTAGAGCATTGCATGAAGTTCCCCAATGCTCTTGTCCCATCCATTCATGTTATAATTCATGATAAACGTCTCAAACTTCTTGTTTACACCATTGAGGATCAAATCCGTGGCCAACTCTTTTGAGACGGGACAATTTAGCCTTTCGAGGCTATCAATGTTGCTTTTCATCTTCATCACATAAGATGACACCGATTGGGTTTCTTCCATTTGACATGCATGAAGCGCTCGAACCGTTTCGAAGCGCTCTACCCTATCTTTTTTAAGGAACATTTCCTTCAACTGGGTAATCATGTCGTATGCCCCATGATGTTAAAAATCCTTTTGAAGCTCGGGAATCATGGTTCCCAACATGAGGCAAGAAACTTGCACTGAATGCCCAGTGTGTTTAACCCAATCGTTGTTGGCATCATCATCATTAATGTTGGGTTCATCGGGGAATAGGATCATCCAACACATATGATTTCTTTTCTTGCTTGAGAACAATTCTCAAGTTTCGAAACCAATCCATGAAATTATTGTGGTTGAGATGATCCTTTTCCAGGATAGTTCTTAGTGACAGGTTATGGACGGTCGGGGAGATAGCGTTGTTGTTTGCGGCCATTACTACAATATTAACAAAGTTCAATTTTAGTATTTACAAAAATGAAATTTTAATTATTAATACCCTTTCATGTCTCATAAACAATTAATAATTAAAATCTAGAATCCAACGTTACATTTAAATATTGGTTAGTGACCTTTATCCTATTATTTAAATTAACAAGGTAGTCAACTTTTGACAATTGCAACCCTTTGCAACTTCTAGTTTTATAGGATCGGTTAAACATCTTTATATTTAGTTGGCATGTTTAACCCCATCAACACCATTGTACACCATGCTTTGATGACCCTATTCACATGGTTTCCTACTCAAGTCATCTTACTTACACATACGTGTGAGTTTACACATACAAGTGGTTAGGTGACCTTTATCCCACAAATATGTTAACCCCACCTCAAACACATAAGCTCCCTAAATGTGGTTAGGTGACCTTTATCCCACAAAGAGTTCCCAAGTGATTTGAGTGTTGTATAAAAGGATGGTGTTAAACTTGTTTAAAAGGGATTTTTGTTTTCATTAATTCTAGTTTTGAAAACATTTTGTACCTTGCATTTGCATGCATTCAAATAAGGGGTACATTAGTGAAACCAACTTTCAAGGCTCTTTTCGTAAAACCCAATTTTATTGAAAAACATTAACCTTTATAAAACCATTTTATTACCCATGTTAATGTTTACAAAAGAACCGTTTAAAGCTTGTTATTGATTTTAAATTGTTTAACAATGTATATCCAAATATCACATAAACAATAAATTAAATCAACCACATAAGCATCACATACAACAAGAAGTTCATAACCATAGCTAACTAATTTAACATCACTTGTTGACCAAAACAAGTGAGTTAATTAGGTCTTTTCTAAGGGTAAAATTGACACAACACTCGTGTCGGTAAACTCCCACTTGATCCCGCATCCAAATGCTTCAAGCGTCCACTTTGTGTTATGATTCTTCCATTCGATTTGGGCTTCCAAATGGGCTTAAATTTCTGGACCAAACTCCTTTGGGCCTTAAAAATATGTTTTCGGTTATTGAGCTTAAATCCCATTAAGAGCTATAAAGCCCTTTGGGCTCAAAATTGGCCCAAACCCAAAACATCCTTGTTGCATCTTCTTTTACAAACTATATCCTAAATATATTTTTTCTAGTAAATGTAAAATGCAACTAACCTATTTATTTTACATACCAAATAAAAAATAAATAAATTACATACCCAAAGGAAGAACAAATACATTTAATTATTACAACCCTTTTGAATAATCAAATACAAATCACAATACATCCAAACACAAGGTCTCGGCTAGGTTATGAACATCAAAATACATATCCAAATATGTAAGCAAAAACCCAAGAGCTTCTCCTTGAACAACTGAATTTCTGTTAAAGTATAAACAAACCGAATATCATGATTCTTGTCCAAACAACTAAATCATCCAAATGATTAAATTTTTCAAGATTACAATATTCATGTAAAGTAGAATCTTGAAAAATTCAGGGGAAATATTTTACCAAAACTCTCGGTCTGTTGGTGAATCAACAGCAAGAAACCGAGATTTCAGTCCAGCTGAAGCATGTATCCATATAACCGGCACTTGATGCCATTGTTGGGTTTGAACAAGATTATCAGAGTCATTTTATCCATATAAAATGAAAAATGCAGCGGAATAAGGATTAAAACTTGTTACAGTTAATATATATAAACCATTTTATATATCTGTTAAAACCCGTAATGGATCGATATATGAAACCATGCTTACAAACAACCATAGGGTGTTTAGAAGACTACCTCTCGTATGGGTTTGAGGAAGATGATCGATGAATGGCAGCTTCCATAGAAGGACGCCTCAAGCAAGTCTACTCACAAGCCTCCAACAAACACCCGGTTGCTAGGATTTTCACACTTGAACGAACCTCTGTTCTTGGTTTTTTTTCGACCGATCGAGAGAAAAAAAACCAAAAAACCGAGAGGTGCACCTTTTGAGTGTCTTGTAAGTTATCAGAGAGAGTGGTTGATTGCAATCATATATTACATGTCCTATGAAACTGAAATTTCAGACGAGAGAGAGAAAAGTGGGCGGGGCCCAGCCCTTTGTCCATCCGTATTTTTCAAACATTCACCTGCATTAGTAAATACGGATGAATGGTCTCCTTCCGCATTTGTAAATGCGGATGAAGAAATTCCATCCGCATTTCCCAAATGTACATTCGCATTTGTAAATGCGGATGAGTAGTTTCATTAGCATTTCCTCAAATGCTCATCCGCATTAGTAAATGCGGACGATCAGTTTCCATCAGGATTTCCACAAATGGACATCCGCATTAGTAAATGCGGATGATGAACCTTCATCCGCATTAGTTAATGCGGATGAGTAATCTTCATCCGCATTTCCTCAAAAGCACATCCGCATTAGTAAATGCGGATGAGTAATTAAGAAATGCGGACAAAAGACTATATTATTGTTCAAACATTTGAATAACAATATAGAATACTCTCTCTAAAATAAATTATCCGCATAATTTATTTGCAACACAAGTGCAAATATTTAGAAACCCAATTTCTAAATACTTTAAGTGTTAATATTTATTTATATGATCATATCATAAAATAAATATTATAGGTGTTTGTCTAGCTTGTTATTGGGTATGATCCGACTTGGATCATAACGTACTAGCCACATCAATTCAATATGTGTCTTGGGCAGACCGTTTCCAACATATATAACTCCGCCAATTATAAACATTTAGTTTATTGTTTTCGGTCCCAACCCAAAAAAAGAAAGAGGATTTAGTGTTAACTTCAAAAGGGCCCTGATTTATTAGTTTAGTTAGGGCCTCTAGAATAGTTGAGATGGCCCTGATTGTTTAAAGAAACAACCTTTTAACCGTTGTTGGAGCCTTTTTGTCTTATTAGATATACCACCATCTTTGTCGGAAACATCATTGTTAGTTTCATAGGCTTTGATAGACTTGGTGTTATTTTGTTTACTCCACTTTGGAGGACATATTGTTATTGTGATTTCTTTGGCATTGGATTCATATTGGTCGATACTAATGAAGCCAAAGACATCGATGACCAAGAACTCAACAGTGACAAGTGAAACGGAATCTCAAGCGGAGATATAACTGTTCTGCTAACAACACCTCTAATCTTTAATTCTTTGATATTTTACCACTTCTGGTGTTGTTCCTAAATCAATCTTGTTGATCAATATTATAGCTTTGTTCGTTATTGAATTCTTTGTTGTTTCAAATGGATGAAGCTATCTCTCTAATACCATGAAATAACAACATAAAAGAGAAAAGAAAGAATATAACTGATTTATGTAGTTTTGTATTACTCATTGAAACAACCATAAGATCTCTTTATATGTAGGGTGCCTATAAGATATAAAAAGTCATGATAACCATAGGAGGAATGTAAAACAATCAATCAGTATGGACGGTTGACATCATGTCTCAAGATAGAATATTAGAGTAGTTTAAATGCCATTAAAAAAGATAGAATAAAACAAAGACTAAATTGCAAGAATAATTAAGTGGTACACCTAGATTTTTGATTTCATCCTTATGTCATTAATTACACTTTGAGCCACAATGGTTCAAGACTTTGTAACCATTTTGATCCTAGAAATAGAAAGATCAGTCAAGAATGTTTATGCATTGTGGGTTGTTATATAAGACCAAGATAATTTAGGAGTTGATAATGGTAAGATCAAGAGATTAAATTTGGGAGTTTATGCATTGGTGGGTTGTCACAATAAGTATTGAGGGTTAAGAAAATTGAGAGAATTATTGTATTCTTCTATTGAAAGTGTGAATGAATGTACAAGTGATGACTTAACACATCCAAGTTATAATATATCATTTGGTTTGGATCCGCGGATCCGCATTGATACATTGCTCATGGTCTCCTATTCTATTTCAATATTGCTACTTGTTTGTAAATTGTTAAGGGGTTTGCCTCCACTTCCGCGCATAGCACTAATCTGAATGCCTCTCATAATTCAGAAGAGCGATTATCGATATGAAATGATCCTCTACTGGCTTATCGATGTTAACTCTTTAGTTATGATAAGAAGATAGATGCTAAAGACAATGACGAAGATGGAAAGATCAATTTATTGTAGGATGGTGAATAAATTATTTTCAATCTCACTAGAGATTTGACTATAGATGATTATAGAGGCTTGGGAAGTAGTGTTAGGTGGATGGTCACTTCTTTTAGTAGTGGTAATCGTAGTTATCGGTTGTCCATCATAAATATTCATGTGAGGTGTTCATAAGTGTGTTCGTGTGATATTGATCCATTTACACAAAATGCACCAATACTATGTTAATAGACTTAATGTCGACAACAATTATTTTGAATGGGTCAATATCACATAAACACAACATATTGATTTTGACCCATTTAAAGTATATAACATAATAATCAACAATTTACTAACAGTATTTGTAGTATCAATATACTACATTTAGTTAAACTAATATCAACATAAAACATATGACAATACCATACTTAACAAATCATATAAACAAAAGTTTTATATGTACTTATCCAAATTCCTTTTGCCCTCGGGATAACCCAACCAAAACCTTCCTTATAATACGCCCTCCTCGACATTTCAATGTGAATCGGGGTCCCGGTTCGTTGACGACAACACTATGTTATCGTGATAAATTCCACCTAAGGCTACAAGTTGTCGTCCTTAGGTTAGTATAGCCAAAAACCCAAAAGACCCTATAGCGACGACATATCATCATCTCAGGGTGACCTATAGCGACAAACCATGTCTTCGTCGTAGGTCTTGTCGCTATAAGGTATTTTTCTTGTAGTGAAGAAGGAAAAAATCAATTGCACATAAAAAAATTGACATTAAAAAATATCAACGTGAACAAATAAACATTTACAAATCATTAACAATTAGCAACAATCTAGGAGGAAGCAAGAAACCCATTACAAGAAACAAGATATAAAATTAAGGTGAACATGTGATTGGACCTTGGCTACTTGAGTTCGAAAGTTCAATATTTGATCCCCGAAGGCAAAATCGACTATTAGATATCAACTGTTTGATGGACTCCTTGAGGCTTTGATTGAAGTAGAACTGATGACCAAATGTTTGAGTTGTTTGAACAAATGAGTTCGTGAGAGAAATTTTTGAGATGAGTAAGCTTTCATTTCCAAATTCATTCATGTTTGTTGATAATCATTTGTTCGATAATCGATGCCCGACTCTTCATATGTCTTTTGCTTGCCATGCAAACTTTGATTGCCTTAATTCATCAACATAATGTGATGGTCGCTTCAGTTGATATTTAAATATTTTAATTTTTATTGATCTAATAATTTGTAGAGTAAATTGTCATTTTCTTCCGTGTGGTTTGGTTACATTTGTCATTTTCATTAAAAAAAAGATTTTTTTTTGCATATGGATGCAAAGGTTTATAATTTTGTCATTTTCATCCAAAAAAGTTAACTCTTTTAATTTAAGTCGTTAAACCATACATCATAAAAAGGGGTAATTGTGTAATTTTACATATAAAGACAAAATCCCAATTTATGTTAACGTATGATGTTAAAACTCCAATCACGTGTTATTGTTCCATTCATGAAACCTATATTGAACATTTCATCTTTAAACCTTTTATTGTGACTGAATAACAAGATTCTCGACTTCATCGACAGGATAGGAGAATGGACCTCATTTTGGTGGCCGTTGGGAACCCATTGCAAAGGGTTGTATAATATAAAACAATCGCTTCTAGTCGCCGTCTCCCCTATATTATGATTCAGCTCCACTCATTTATGGTTATGTAATTAAGCGAATTTGTTTTGTAGTTTAAAGGATAATTTTGTCAGTATGCATGTTTGACGATTTAAATTAACGAAGTTAACTTATTTTGGATGAATGGCAATTTTTCAAAACCTTGGGGAGCCAAATAAAAAAAAAGTCTTTTTGGATGATAATGAAAATATGATCAAACCATAGGGAGAAAGACAATTCACTTTAATCTAAATAACTAAAATATTAAGATTTAAGCCTAAATATGAATAATACTCTTTTGATTATGAATAAATAGAGCCCAAATTTTTAGAACCTAGGCCCAAGTCTTACCAAATTCTATACGAATAAATGCATACGATGTAAATTGGTGTTTTAAGGGAGCGAATCCTAACCCACTTTTTCAATATTAATCTCATATGCATACATTTTAACGCATTAATTATTTAAGAAAAAATCGACAGCATTTCACGTTAACTCCTCAAGTATGGGATAAAGGCAAACTTGAAGCAGATTAAAGTAATGGTGTTGGTTTTTCTTAGATAGTCAACACATTAAAATGTATACACGTCCTAATAAGATATAATATTTAAAAAATAATCCCAAATGGAACAATCTGAAACTTATCTCTATTAGATAAGTTTCATAACGGTATATTCTAAAGGATTATTTCTAATTAAACATAAACGTATACACATAAAGCACATAATTTCATTAGGTGCCCTCTTATTATACGATTAAAACTAAACATAGTAATTTGTATTTACTTACAATGCTCCAAACAGAGAAAATAACACTCACAACAACCATATACTCATCTGCTAAATTATGTTACTAATGTAAATAAACTTAGAGTCAAAATGTTGACCAATTCACTTATGTAGACATAAATAAATGTATTGTAACCCGTACAAAGGATGCCCAATTTTCAATCCAAACAAGTCTAAAACTCTACCTAACACATCTTACTCGTCTTTCTTGTAACACTCACAGCAACCATATCAGAGCATTATGCTCTTGATTAGTTGGTTTTTTGGGATTTTCGAATACTAGTTACTGTTCCATCGATTTTGCTTACTGATTTGGGTGTTTTGGATATGGAAATTGATTGAGGATTACTCGATTTTAGTGTGGGAAGCTATAGGAATCATCAGATATCAAATTCATTGAGATTTGGATGAGTTTGAGATAATTTCATGCTGAAAAAGGCTGTTCAGATACGTTGGGCGAATTTACAGCTCGTCCAGCGAAATTACAGCTTCAATCAGTGAAACTATATAGTTTCGCCTATCGAAACTGGCGAAACTAGGGCTCCTTCAGCGAAACTAAGCTGCTCTTGGTTTTGGATCTGGTTTCTTCGTTCCAGCGAAAGTACATATGTTGAATGAAGTTCATAGTGTTTGTGTGCAATCCCAGCGAAATTGCTGCCAAATTGTTCTCTGAACGAAAGTTCAACTAGTTTCGGGCGAAACTATCCAGTGAAACTAGCATCTGTGTGCCATTGCTGGCGAAACTGCTGCTGAAATTACCAATGAAATTAGAGAGAAACTGCTAGCGAATTTGCCAGCGAAATTATTAAAAGTTCAGCGAAACTAGCTTGACCCCAGTTGCTTAGAAACCATTTAGTTGACATTAAAGGTTTTTTTCGGGGGGAGAATATCATTCAACAGTTTTTAGAAAAATAATTTTAGTTTTCGGTGTTAAAGTGAATTTTAATATTTTTAACTGAAAATGTCGTTTTCTGCCGATTTCGAATTAGACAACGCCAAAATGGCACAAAGTTGGTTTGATTCTTTTGCAGCCATGAAAGATGAAAAGATATATGATGTTGTTGATCGATTTCTGATGGTACAGCCTTAAGAAGTATGATGACCAGCTGGGAAACCATGAACAAGTCACACAACTTTTGGACTCTCTTCCTCCACAGTGGAGTCCACAAGTTAGGTTGTTAAACACGAAAGAAATTTGCTGACTACAAACTCATAGAAGTTATCAACAAGTTGAAGTCATTTGATTTGGATATGAAAAGAAAAGAGTTTAGTCAATTCATGTATGGGGTGTATCTTCAAGTGTTGAGATCAAAGAAACTAAAGAAAAACTCAACCATGCATTGATGGCTGAGGTGGTAAACAGTGATGAGGATTCAATTAAGGATTTTGATCCTTTCAAAGAACTCAGGTATGATACTCAAGGTGAGAGTTTGGTGATGTTGGTGATTGTACAAGTCGGAGTATAGTTCAGGTGAAGGAAAGCAGGAGGAAGGTGAAGCTGAGAAGCTAAGAAGAGAGCTACTGAGGAGGAAGAATACAAAAAGAACACTCCCGTATGTCATGTGAAAAAGCCCTCGCTGCTGAAAAGATAGTTATGGGACTCCCCTATTAGATAGTTCAAGACATGTGTTCTCCTGCCTACAAAATTCTTTTATTCGGGGTTTATGAAGCTAACAGATTATTGTTAGAAAATGAAAAAGAATTAAAACGAATAAACAAAGAACTTAAAATCAATGAGTTCAAATATTTTATTAACTAGAGAAGCTTTAAAAGAAAATAATCTTTTAAAAAGAAATCTTTAGAAAAGAATGTCAAGATTAATGTTTTGAGCGAACGAGTCACATTCGCAGAATTGAGACTAGCAAGCTTAAAACTAAACTTGATAAATGGATGATATAGGGATGAAACAGGAAAAACTATTCTCTAAGCAAAGGGGAGCTAGAATCAAAAGGGTATGGGATGTGGTGAAACTTCATATGTTTTCCTCCTCCTAGCACTTACTGTTACTCTCCTATGCCAACCTCATCCATCTAATGATTTAATGAATCTGTAGATACTAATAGTTTACATGCAGGTTTAAGCAGTGTTAATCACAAAAAAGGTTCGAGAAATATGATTTTCCGCAGGTTTGGGGCTCAACAAGCAAGGATCTGATCTGCCAAATGATAATCCACCTCTGATGCTTCAAACCAGTATCAGTTGTTTCCAGTAACTTCTTTAACAAATTCAAGACAGGTAACATCCCTTCATTGTTCCTGTCAAGTTTGTCAAAGAAGGAACAACTATGGAATCACCAAGCAATCAGAACTCAACAACACAAACCGACACAACAAGAGTCATCAATCAAGATCCATGGATGCTGACTTGTGTATACAGGAATGGACAAGTTCTGATGATGAACTAGAGATATCAAGTCACCTGAAGTTATCAAGTGTCAAAAGCTTCCAACAGTTGATCAAGACCTATACGGATCATCTCCAACTTTTAAGCAAATCAGCAGTTCCTCCAAAGCTCAGTAGAAGCACTCACCATCTTCATCTGCTATCCATCAAGCTCTCCACAAATCTGCCTCCAAGTCTACCAAATCACCAGTCATACAAAGTGTACTTAAAAGAGTGTTTCAGATCTCAGCTCCCGAAACATCACAAATCAAATCACAGCCCAGTTCGAAATCCACATGACAAAGCCTCAAAAGGTTCAATTTCCATATATCCAAAAGAAGAAGCATCAAGGTTGTCACAAGCTGCATCAACCTCAAAGCAGGCTCCACCCTTTCCTACTCACCACGGGACTACAAAGAACCAAAAGCCTTTCAAGGCTTGCTTTAGATGTGGAAAAGAAGGTCATGTGCTAAAGAAGTGCCCTCAGGTTCAAAGGCAAACTTCGGGAGGTAAAGATAACACAGGTTGCTTCTCGGGTTCAAAAGGTAAAAAGCACATATCTTTGAATGGTTGGATGAAGAACAATCTATCCAAACCTTCTCATGTGAAGCCGGTTTCACATGATTCAAAGATGAAAAATACCAATGTTTCAAATTAAAATTTCTTCCTTCGGGTCTTAAACAAAAATGATTTCCAATTCAATTCTTTCAAATCAAAAGTAATTGAACAGAACAAATTTGGAAAGTAAAACAAAAAAAAAGGATAAGAAATAATGATTTTTCAAAAGAGTGTGTGCTTAAACAGGTACATACACTAATGAAAAAGGAACTCCCAGGACCACGATGGCCTGGGTCCCCCTTTCTAATAATCTTTTATGAGTGCAGGAACAATTCAGAAGGCCTATCAGTAATCGGTTTACTGACTGGGATTGTTCCTAATTCAAATTGAGGCGGAACAAACAGGTTATGGTATCTCATCCACATTTTGGATTCTTATCTACCATTCACATTCACTGTATTTTTCTTGTTAACTCATTTATCATGTTTTTGCAAGTTAAATTTGGAAACTTTCTTTAGTAAAATTATTTTTTCAATTCCGTTGATTATATACTTAAAAAGGGGAAATTTCTTTTTAACTCGGGGGAGAATAAAAAAAAATTCACGGGTACTAATAACTTGATTTGGGATGACTGAGAAATGATAGTATGTCTTCTTGGTATGCTTATTTGCATGACTTGTACTTTATGAGAAATGATAGTAACTGATGTAGATGTCTGTATCACTTAATATTCAAAAATCTGAAAAAGACAGTTTCATTATATGATATTCTTGGCAGGCTCAGCCTGAAAACAAAGTAACAGTGATTCTGTAGCCTAACTAAAGCTTTAGAACTCGATGATAAGGATATTCTCCTGACATTTTGGCCTGCACAAAGTTATAAGTCTCGTCAAAAATGGGTTGAGAGTATCTGACTTCTGCCTTGATTACTTCGATTCCCAAATTCCCTCACCCTTGCTTCTGAATTGATGCTTCTTGTAAGCTCTTCAGAATCCTTTTCGTGCTTATCTCCTCTGCTATGCGGAAGCATTGACCTGGAGTGATGATCTTCTCTGTTATATGTGAGTATAGACCTGAAGCTCTCATTAGCACGCTCAGATGATCATCTACTCTGTTATATGTAAGTATAGACCTGGAGCTCTCATTATCTGTTCCCCAAATAAAGGCACAGTGATTCTTAAATTAAGATCATTGTTGAAAACTTAAAATAAAATCAAGTAGAGTTAATCATATTACTCAATAAGCCCTAATGATGTGATAAGTTCTTTGTCGGATGTCTATGGGAACCAAATCACCTGAGCTTCTCTAATTAAATCTAAACATGTTAAAATCAGTTGCTGATCACTTGCTAAAAATGATAGGCATAGGCTTAAATTGGACAAATATACCAACAATCATTTTTGAACTGTTTTTGGCTTTCAAAAACTTAAAATTGTGACCAGACTCTGTATCAGTGTGATCCCACTAACTTGTCGATGTTCAAATGCATCTTTGTGCTTTCGTATATCTTGAGGATGTGATTTCATGATCAAATTAGTTCTTGGTGTTATATGATAAAACAAAATAAAATAAAATATTCATTTTAAATCATTTTTCAAGTCTTCCATATTATGCTATTAAAATGTTATCATTTCACATGCATTTCACGAAAAGTTGCACATTCAGATAAACACGAGTTTATTTGTATTGTTGAAATGATCTAACGAGAATTTGTAGAATGGTTTGTAATTGTGTTACAGATTCTTGTTGCAATTGATGGCCGATCATCAACTGAGCAAAGTATCGTACCAGAGAACCTATTCCTCAAGTTTGCAGAGGATACCGAGCTAGGATTCCTTCTCCTACATCTTCTGACGCACTCAAGAATAAGAGTTAGAGATGTTGTTCCTGTTCATTTTCATGATGCACACAAAAGGAGGGAAATTCAGAAGGGGGAGCCTATAAGATGAAAGATTGCGTACAAAATCATCAATCTAGAGGGAGATTGAAGATCATTATATATTTGACTTATCGGTGCTGATCACGATGAAAGACGTTGATAATAATAGACTAAGGGGGAGTATTGTTATGTCTGATAGGATAGTCTATATTATCAACACAGTCAAAGTCAACAAAGGTCAACGTCACTGTCAAAGTCATCGGAAAAGGCAAACAGACGCGTTCGAGATGAAGAACCAAGACAAGATGTTGAAGATAATGACTAGGAGTTTATTGTTAAATATATATTGTGTGTCAACAAAAAAATATTTATTTATGTTTAAGTCATTTTTATGTTTTATATGTAAATCTAATTGTCTAAGTCTAGGGGCTTAATATGTCATTAGTGAATATTATCACTATATATAGATTAGTGACAATTAGGTTTTAAAAAGCTTGTATGAGCTAGATTTGAGGGTTTTCATATAATTAACATCTTATGCAAATCAATATGGATCAAATGGGGGTTTTTCATTGATGTTCTTGTATGTTCACCCAAGTTCTTCATATTTTATCATTTTGATCTAGATTTGACACAAATATCATTGATATCTGTGTTAGCAGCGGGATTTGTTTGTGTTTATCAATTAAATGCACTGTTATATCGATCAACAGGACCAACATAAATATAGAGAGCCAACTAATAAATTAAAAAAGTTAAACTTAAAAGATCAAAAAATACACCAATTCCGTCAAATCATATAAATACAGATAACAAATTTACATGCAATATTGATTTTGAGCAACCTTTGATTTCAATGCTTTGATCCAAGACCTAGAATGAAACCTAAATCGTTTTTGAGCAACTTGTTTTAGTTTCGAGAGCTGTTTTTGAAACACAGATTAAAATGAAACCCAAAATCATAAAGAGCAATTAAATTCTAACTTTTAAGATTTAAAGTAGTTCTCTTTAATTTTTAATAGAACTATTATACATAAAGTTAACCAAAAATTAACTATACAATAATCTAAAAAATTATTTATTAATTCTCTTTTAACACAACACTCTGTCAGTCCATCGAACCCATAATCACTTATAGCCTTTATTAACTTGTATATTATTTCAAATTTCAACACCATTAATCTGAGGCTATTTTATCTTCCACTTTCTCCACAATTTCACTGTCTTCTCCTTTCCCTAATCAAAACACATCGATGGCTGAATCTCTTATTCCCTAACTAGGTGAGGTAATTATTTATATTTTAAACTAGCTTTAGTAAATCCGTGTATTACACGGGTTGAATAAATAAAATATTAATATACTAAAATTTATTAATAATAAAATGTATTCTAAGATATGATATGACTGAAACTACGTATGGGAAATGACTACAATTAATAAAACAGTGATTCAACTTTTTAAAATTTTGTTTTTAAATTTTTCCTAAAAAAGATAAACATTTTGTTCTAAAACTATCCGTATAAAAATATCATTTTAAAAATTTCCTTACTATAACTCCCACATTTTAGTTACTTTTTGTTCTAAAAAATTGAATTTTAAAATACCAATTTTAAAATATTTCGTATTTTTAAAAAAGTTTTATGCATTAGAAAGTTTTATTATTGTATAAAAAATTTATTTATTTTGAAATAAAATTAATAATAGATCTTTTTCTTAATTTATTAAATCTAAAAGAGTGTTAAATAATATTATTAGTAATTAAGGTAATTATTAATAAGATGAGAGAGGCGGAAAATTTTTGAGGATGATTGTGGTGCTGCCACGTGTCATCTCAAGTTACTCTTTTATTAGAGTAGTAAGATTTTAAATTTTCATTACTATAATCCCAATTTTAATTACTTTTTGTTATAAAAATTGAATTTTAAAAATACCAATTTTAAAATATTTGATATTTTTAGAAAAGTTTTATGCTTTAGAAAAATTATTATTGTATAAAAAATTTATTTAATTAGAAATAAAATTAATAAATAGTTATTTTTCTTATTTTATTAAATCTAAAAGAGTGTTAAATAATATTATTAGTAATTAAGGTAATTATTAATAGAGAGAGAGGTGGGAAAATTTTGGTGAGAATGATTGTGGTGCTGTCCGTCTCATTTCAAGTTACTCTTTTATTAGAATAGTAAGATTTAATTTGAAGCAAAACTATAGATCTAGATCTACCATAGATTAAAGTTTAAATCTAATGTTCAAGTGGATTTAAGGCTTCACCTGAGACTGTGACAACTCAACAAAAACTCACACGATTTCGATTCCTTGTGCCAATGCAGTAGACCAGTGATGGATCACTCACCATGTAACGCAATTTTCGGACGAAAATCTTTCAAACATGGGGATAATGTGACATCCGGTAATTTTCCGTTACCAAACTCCGTTAGTTCCGTTAAGTCTTGCATACACGTGTCGGGAGCACACACTAGTTGTCGTTGAACGTTGGTGACTTAATAATAATTAATAATGTGAAACAAATAATTTCTATGTTGATTATTAAGTTGTGCTTATGGGTTTACGTGATTTAAATATTATTTGTGAATTTTATCGCGTAACGTGGAAACGTGTGTGTTTAATCGTATGTTTTGTTCTAGTGAAGATAATGCATATGATTATTATTGTTAGTTTATATGCTTATTATTCTAGTTAAAACACTTTAAAAGAGTATTTAAAAGTCTAATTTTTATAAAATACAAAATACAAGGGTTTAAAGGGTAATTATGCAAAATTAAAATTGATTAAAACACAAAACTCTAACCCTAATAGCCCCATCGGCCGCGACCTGCACTCCCTCTCCCTCTCCTCTTCGAATTCAGCCCAAGAACAAGCAATCACCCTCGGATTTGATCGATTTCAAGTGATAGAACACGTTAGAACCTTCAATTGCAAACTATTACACATTTAAAGGTTAGATTTTTACATGTTTTTGATGATTCTTCATGTTGGCCGAAAGTTCCATTCAAATCTGCAATTGATGGTCGATTGATGCTTAGTTGTTGATGTTAATGTGTTTGCTAGATAGATTACATGTTATTTAACGTCAAGTATGCATAAAGATTGGATTTTTGGTTGTTCTTTCGGGTGATGAACCCTTAGCCGAAAGTTTGATGCAATTTTGATCAAATTGGATGTTGAATGTTGGTTGTTTGATGTTGTAATGATGCTAGTTAGGTTGTGTGCATATTGGTTAACGTCGATTTTGCAAGAAAGCTTCGATTTTGATTCATGGTTCATAGGTTACTAAGAATAGTAACTTTATTTTGCATGAATTGATGATTTGATGATGTATGAATGTTATGGATGTGTTTGTGATATGATTAGATGCTAGGTTGATGATATGAACAATTTAAAATCAAGAAGATGTCTTATAGTTCATACATTGCTAAAACTAGTAACTTTTGGTGTTGAATGTTGATGAATCATGATGATTAGGTGTTGTTGATCATGTTTAGACGTTGTCATGGACTTGAATTGGTATGTAAATGATGAATCCATGAATGTCTTGGGTGTTTGATGAAATTGGGATGTACTTTCCCAAAAGGGAAACTTTATTTGTGCAAATCCTTGAATTGGATGATTTGAGCATGTTTGGGATATTAGGACCATGCTAGTGTGTTCATGGATGGTTTCTAAGGTGATTAAATGTGTTGTTTAGGTTATATGAATGTTGATTTGGTTTGTTACCTGTTTTGGCCTGTTTGTGGAAAAATCATGGTATGAGTCATATAGGTAAGCTAGGACTTTTGTGGATTGATGGTTGATTAAGAATGAACATTTTAGATGTTATGAGCAAGATAATAGTTGAGATTCGCATGACTTGTATGATATCTAGTTGTATGATGATCTAGGTAGTACATGTGGTTAATGAAGTGCTATATGTAATCAAGTTGTATGTTGATCATGTATGATATGCTGTTGTGTTAGTATTAACGAATTATCACCTATAATGTCACCAACGGGTCAAACGGGTCAACTGGGTCAAACGTGTCTTGTCTTTCAAAAACCTTGAATTCCTTGGTTTGTAGAGCACTTAGGGTTTCATGTTGATTCTGTGTGCACGTGCTTATGTACTCTTGTATTCTAGGTAACCTTTGAAGGGTTGTCTTTGCACCTATCACCAGTTCTCTTTAGTCATTATCTTTACACACCAGGTGAGTTCTTGCCCCACTCATTTTACATAATCTCTTTTGGGAGACATAGCATACTGTTGATCACAAACGCTTTTATATATGAGTGTGTATAATATTGATATAGTGCTGTTTACCATGGAAAGTCCTCACACTTTCGGATTGTTAATATTGGCTAGCGGGGAAATTTTGGGTAGTACTACTGGGTCTGACGAGCCCCACCTGTGTGACTCGAGGTCATACGGGTGCAATTTTGTCCTAACATATATTCGTCACGACCTGGTAAGTCGTGACGGGAGGCACAAACTATCACAGTCAGCTTCAATCGCGAAATCACTATGATTAATATTTTTATGTTAATAGACTAGCTATCTATTGCAATACACTACTTATGATTTGAAAACTGTTTATCGGTTTACCTATTAACGCAAACTCTTGAACTCACCAACCATGTGTTGACTTGTTTAGTATGCTATTCTCAGGTTAAGGTTGCCAGTTGCCTAGGAGCACGCATGTCAGCATTGTTGAGTTGTCTACATTTGCCTTGTTTACAAATTTGGGATTATTTTCATATAAACAATTGTGTTTGGGGCGCGTATGTTTTGCGCATTCTCTTTACATACTACTTGTTTTGGGTTTTCTGGTTTTAAAAACGCTTCCGCAGTATTTTAAACGTTAACTCTGGTTTTGTTTATTAATCATATAGAGTCGTTCTTGGTAACTAATGACTGAGATCCTGGTATGTCACGCGCCTCGCGGTAAAACCCCGCACGCGGATTTTGAGGGTGTGACAGATTGGTATCAGAGCCATTGGTTATAGGGAACTAGGTTGCATACACACACTAGACTATAACCGCACAGTTGTTAGTTACTCATCGCTTACTCTCCTTACTATATACTCATTGGCATACGCAACACGTACTTCGCAGCATGGCATCGTCGTCCAGGAATTTAGGCAAGAGACCTGCACGATCTGAGTCACCTCCTACGTCTCTCGTACCTGATAGGGGATTTAACTGGCCCCGACATCCTTATCCTCCTGGCGAGATAGACTGGGATCAGCCTTTCATACCTCCTGAGCTCGATCCTCCGCGGAACTGGGATTTCTACCCCACCTACATAAACCGTATGGCATATAGAGAGCGCGTACCACCAGTAGCTCCTACACGACCTGGACTAGGTCATCACCGCCTCTGCATTGCCTACTCTTCCTACCTTGAGCATCCCTCTCTAGCAGGCGTTTGCAGCTTTGGTAGCCACTCTAGACACGGAGCGACAGCGGATTAGAGGACTCACTGATGAGAACTTGCATTACGATCTGAGATGCGTCAGTTGCGTTTCCAGGTAGAGACGCTACAGGAGGACTCTCGATGGCCATCGGTGGACATCATACTCTGGCAGGCAACTTGTAGCACTTAGTGGGCGCATGGACGCATAGAAATTGAAGCCTACACGACCCGTACTCATGAGTTAGCCACTTTATGCCAGGGATGGTGAATGAAATGCACAAGAGGGTTGAGCATTATATACGGGGATTGGTGCCCGAAATTCAAAGTATGGTAACTGCCTCTAACCCCACTACCATACAACAAGCTATCCGAACAGCCCACAGGCTGACTGATCAAGCAGTAGAGCAAGGTCGATTACCTAAGCGGGGCGCGGTGGCAAGCGTGCCCGACCATAAACGCAAGTGGGATGGTTCAAGCAACAAGGGATCGTCATCCAGCAGCCAATCTCAACCTCAACAACAGCAGCAAAGTCAGCAACACAACGGAAGTTTGATAACAATCGAAGCTTCAACCAGGCGACTCCCTCAAATCAAGGACCCGGTGGGTATGGCGGAAGACAGCCGAAGTGCAACCGGTGTAACTACCACCATGTGGGTCGATGTGATAACTTCAAGTGCCAACGTTGTGGGAAGATTGGTCACGCAGCCAAAGACTGCCGGGGTGAACTGATGAAAAAGCCTCAACAATCACAAGAAACTCCGAAAGGTTGTTTTGAGTGCGGAAAAGAAGGCCATTACAAACGCAACTGTCCCCAACTTAAGAGGAATGGTAATGGCAACAACAACAATGGAAACCCAGCAACAATAACAATGGCAACAACAATAACAACAACAATAATGGCAACAACAATGGTGGAAACAACAATGGAGCCAAAGGAAGAGCCTTCGTCATTGGCTCAGGTGAGGCTCTAAACGATCCTACAACAGTAACTGGTAAATTTTCGGTTAATGGTCGTTTTGCTACCGTATTATTCGATACCGGAGCCGATAGAAGTTTCGTGTCCACTAGGTTCTGTAGTCTTTTAAGTGATATCCCTCAGCCTTAGAATCTAAATACACCGTAGAGTTAGCTAACGGCACACAGATTCACGTAACGCATATTCTTAGAGACTGCAAGATAGAGCTTGCTGGTCATACATTCACCATAGATCTCATGCCTGTTACGTTAGGAAGCTTTGATGTGGTAGTAGGCATGGATTGGCTTTCCGATAAACAAGCGGAAGTCATATGCCACGAGAAGATCATACGGATTCCCATTGGTGAAGAAGTCCTTACGGTCAGAGGTGATAGGAGTGGTGCGGTGATAGGCATCATCTCGTTTATGAAGGCACAGAAGTTGTTACGAAAGGGTCGACTGGCCATATTGGCACTCGTCACAGATAAACAGATCGAGGAAAAGAAGATAGAGGATATCCCCGTAGTTCGCGAGTTTCCCGAGGTGTTTCCGGAAGACCTGCCTGGATTACCGCCTCATCGTCAAGTTGAATTCCAGATTGAGTTGACTCCAGGAGCCGCTCCAATTGCGAGAGCACCGTACCGGTTAGCTCCGAACGAACTGCAGGAATTATCTGCTCAACTACAAGAGTTGTTGGATAAAGGGTTTATCCGACCGAGTTCGTCGCCCTGGGGAGCGCCAGTTCTATTTGTGAAGAAGAAGGATGGTACATTTCGAATGTGCATTGACTATAGGGAACTGAACAAGGTTACTATCAAGAATAGATATCCCTTACCTCGTATCGATGATTTGTTGATCAACTGCAAGGATCAAGCTATTACTCTAAGATTGATCTGAGGTCTGGGTATCATCAGCTGAGAGTTCGAGAAGAGGACATCTCGAAGACTGCTTCCGTACACGATATGGTCACTATGAATTTTTGGTCATGCCATTTGGGTTGACGAATGCACCAGCAGTATTCATGGACCTCATGAATCGCGTGTGCAAACCCTATCTTGATCAGTTTGTTATCGTCTTTATTGATGACATACTGATATACTCAAGGACCGAGGAAGAACATGAGAAGCACTTACGTTTAATCTTAGAATTACTTAGAAAGGAACAACTGTACGCAAAGTTTTCTAAGTGTGATTTCTGGATACGTGAGGTACAATTCTTGGGTCATATTGTCAACGAGAAGGGAATACATGTTGATCCTGCTAAGATTGAAGCGATAAAGAATTGGTCTGTTCCTAAGACACCAAGTGAGATACGACAATTCCTTGGATTAGCGGGATATTATCGACGATTCATTGAAGGATTCTCTAAGATTGCACAACCTCTCACAGCCTTGACTCACAAGGGAACGACGTACAAATGGGGTGAGAGTCAGGAATCTGCTTTTCAGTTGCTGAAACATAAATTGTGTAGCGCACCAATATTAGCGTTACCGGATGGTAGTGATGATTTCGTAGTCTATTGTGACGCTTCTATTCAAGGACTTGGATGCGTCCTGATGCAGCGGGATAAAGTGATAGCTTATGCCTCTAGACAGTTGAAGATTCATGAGAAGAACTATACCACCCATGACTTGGAACTGGGTGCGGTAGTTTTGCCTTGAAGATCTGGAGACATTACTTGTACGGTACCAAATGCACCATCTACACCGATCACAAGAGTCTTCAGCATATATTTGAGCAAAAGGAGTTGAATATGAGGCAAAGGCGCTGGGTAGTTATTGAATGACTATGACTGTGCTATCAAGTATCATCCGGGAAAAGCAAATGTAGTGCTGACGCGCTGAGTAGAAAAGAGACTGCTAACCTCGACGAGTGCGAGCTCTGCAACTAACGATTAGTACGCAATTACCTGAACAAATCCGTGATGCTCAAACTGAAGCTCTGAAGGTAGAAAATATGAGTTTGAAGGGTTACGGGGAATGAAAAGCAACTAGAAGTAAAGGCGGATGGATTCGTTACTTCATGGATAGACTATGGGTACCTCTACACGAGACCTGAGAGACTTGGTGATGAGTGAGGCTCACAAGTCCAAGTATTCTATACATCCTGGATCTGACAAGATGTACCACGATTTGAAGGCGCACTATTGGTGGCCTAACATGAAAGCAGATGTAGCTACTTATGTGAGCAAGTGTCTGACCTGCTCAAAGGTGAAAGTGGAGTATCAGAAACCATCTGGACTATACAACAACCCGAGATCCCTATGTGGAAGTGGGATCAGATATCAATGGATTTTATTACTAAGTTACCTCGTACTTCTCTGGTTGTGATACAATATGGGTTATCGTGGATAGATTAACAAAATCTGCTCATTTCCTAGCGATAAAGGAAACAGATAAGATGGAGAAGTTAACCGACTTTATTGAAGGAGATCGTTTCGAGGCATGGAGTACCAATCTCAATCATTTCTGATCGCGATTCTCGTTTCACATCACACTTCTGGCAATCACTGCAGAAATCTTGGGTACGCGATTGGATATGAGTACTGCTTATCATCCACAGACTGATGGTCAAAGCGAGCGTACTATACAGACTTTGGAGGACATGTTACGTGCTTGTGTGATTGACTTCGGGAATAACTGGGAAGTTCACCTACCATTGGTGGAATTTTCTTACAACAACAGTTATCACACTAGCATAAAGGCAGCACCTTTTGAAGCTTTGTATGGGAGAAAGTGTAGATCACCAGTTTGCTGGGCTGAAATTGGTGATAGTCAATTAACGGGTCCTGAGTTAGTACACGAGACAACTGAGAAGATTGTCCAGATAAGAAACCGCATGGCTGCAGCGCGAGACAGACAGAAAAGCTATGCTGACAAGCGACGGAAACCCTTAGATTTCAGATAGGTGACAAGGTTTTATTAAAGGTCTCACCATGGAAAGGCGTAGTTCGGTTTGGTAAGCGAGGAAAGCTAAATCCGAGATACGTTGGACCATTTGAGATAGTGGAAAGAATTGGTCCAGTGGCCTATCGACTAGCCTTACCTGATTCATTGAGTGGAATCCATGATGTATTCCATGTTTCAAATCTAAAGAAATGTTTAACGGATGAACGATGGTCGTACCACTGGAAGAAGTTCAAGTAGACGAACAGTTACGCTTCATTGAGGAACCTGTCGAAGTGATGGATCGTGAGGTGAAGACACTTAAGCAAAGCAAGATACCCATTGTCAAAGTTCGATGGAACTCGAGACGTGGACCAGAATTCACGTGGGAACGTGAAGACCAAATGAAGCTTAAGTACCCTCAGCTATTCGAAAGGACGATGCCAGCCGGCAAAGGTACTGATTAAATTCGGGACGGAATTTCTTTCAACATGGGGATGATGTGACAACTCATCCAAAAATCACACGATTTGATTTCCTTGTGCCAATGCAGTAGACCAGTATGGATCACTCACCATGTAACGCAATTTTTGGGACGAAAATTCTTTCAACATGGGATAATGTGACATCCGGTAATTTTCCGTTACCAAACTCCGTTAGTTCCGTTAAGTCTTGCATACACGTGTCGGGAGCACACACTAGTTGTCGTTGAACGTTGGTGACTTAATAATAATTAATAATGTGAAACAAATAATTTCTATGTTGATTATTAAGTTGTGCTTATGGGTTTACGTGATTTAAATATTATTTGTGAATTTTATCGCGTAACGTGGAAACGTGTGTATTTAATCCGTATGTTTTGTATCTAGTGAAGATAATGCATATGATTATTATTGTTAGTTTATATGCTTATTATTCTAGTTAAAAACGCTTTAAAAGAGTATTTAAAAGTCTAATTTTATAAAATACAAAATGCAAGGGTTTAAAGGGTAATTATGCAAAATTAAAATTGATTAAAACACAAAACTCTAACCCTAATAGCCCCATCGGCCGCGACCTGCACTCCCTCTCCCTCTCCTCTTCGAATTCAGCCCAAGAACAAGCAATCACCCTCGGATTTGATCGATTTCAAGTGATAGAACACGTTAGAACCTTCAATTGCAAACTATTACACATTTAAAGGTTAGATTTTTACATGTTTTTGATGATTCTTCATGTTGGCCGAAAGTTCCATTCGAAATCTGCAATTGATGGTCGATTGATGCTTAGTTGTTGATGTTAATGTGTTTACTAGATAGATTACATGTTATTTAACGTCAAGTATGCATAAAGATTGGATTTTTGGTTGTTCTTTCATGATGAACCCTTAGCCGAAAGTTTGATGCAATTTTGATCAAATGGATGTTGAATGTTGGTGTTGATGTTGTAATGATGCTAGTTAGGTTGTGTGCATATTGGTTAACGTCGATTTTGCAAGAAAGCTTCGATTTTGATTCATGGTTCATAGGTTACTAAGAATAGTAACTTTATTTTGCATGAATTGATGATTTGATGATGTATGAATGTTATGGATGTGTTTGTGATGATGATTAGATGCTAGGTGATGATATGAACAATTTAAAATCAAGAAGATGTCTTATAGTTCATACATTGCTAAAAATAGTAACTTTTGGTGTTGAATGTTGATGAATCATGATGATTAGGTGTTGTGATCATGTTTAGACGTTGTCATGGACTTGAATTGGTATGTAATGATGAATCCATGAATGTCTTGGGTGTTTGATGAAATTGGGATGTACTTTCCCAAAAGGGAAACTTTATTTGTGCAAATCCTTGAATTGGATGATTTGAGCATGTTTGGGATATTAGGACCATGCTAGTGTGTTCATGGATGGTTTCTAAGGTGATTAAATGTGTTGTTTAGGTTATATGAATGTTGATTTGGTTTGTTACCTGTTTGGCCTGTTTGTGGAAAAATCATGGTATGAGTCATATAGGTAAGCTAGGACTTTTGTGGATTGATGGTTGATTAAGAATGAACATTTAGATGTTATGAGCAAGATAATAGTTGAGATTCGCATGACTTGTATGATATCTAGTTGTATGATGATCTAGGTAGTACATGTGGTTAATGAAGTGCTATATGTAATCAAGTTGTATGTTGATCATGTATGATATGCTGTGTTTAGTATTAACGAATTATCACCTATAATGTCACCAAGGGTCAAACGGGTCAACTGGTCAAACGTGTCTTGTCTTTCAAAAACCTTGAATTCCTTGGTTTGTAGAGCACTTAGGGTTTCATGTTGATTCTGTGTGCACGTGCTTATGTACTCTTGTATTCTAGGTAACCTTTGAAGGGTTGTCTTTGCACCTATCACCAGTTCTCTTTAGTCATTATCTTTACACACCAGGTGAGTTCTTGCCCCACTCATTTTACATAATCTCTTTGGGGGAGATAGCATACTGTTGATCACAAACGCTTTTATATATGAGTGTGTATAATATTGATATAGTGCTGTTTACCATGGAAAGTCCTCACACTTTCGGATTGTTAATATTGGCTAGCGGGGAAATTTTGGGTAGTACTACTGGGTCTGACGAGCCCCACCTGTGTGACTCGAGGTCATACGGGTGCAATTTGTCCTAACATATATTCGTCACGACCTGGTAAGTCGTGACGAGGCACAAACTATTACAGTCAGCTTCAATCGCGAAATCACTATGATTAATATTTTTATGTTAATAGACTAGCTATCTATTGCAATACACTACTTATGATTTGAAAACTGTTTATCGGTTTACCTATTAACGCAAACTCTTGAACTCACCAACCATGTGTTGACTTGTTTAGTATGCTATTCTCAGTTAAGGTTGCCAGTTGCCTAGGAGCACGCACGTCAGCATTGTTGAGTTGTCTACATTTGCCTTGTTTACAAATTTGGGATTATTTTCATATTAAACAATTGTGTTTGGGGCCGTATGTTTTGCGCATTCTCTTTACATACTACTTGTTTGGGTTTTCTGGTTTTAAACGCTTCCGCAGTATTTTAAACGTTAACTCTGGTTTGTTTTATTAATCATATAGAGTCGTTCTTGGTAACTAATGACTGAGATCCTGGTATGTCACGCGCCTCGCGGTAAAACCCGCACGCGGATTTTGAGGGGTGACAGA
>JACCIY010001692.1:0-16841 GCA_025506505.1 Flaveria sonorensis | reverse complement strand
TAAATTTCGGGACGAAATTTCTTTCAACATGGGGATAATGTGCAACCCACCCGAAACTCACTCGATTTCTTTGTGCCAATGCAGTAGACCAGTGATGTAATCAACCATGTAACGCAATTTTCGGGACGAAATTCTTCAACATGGGGATAATGTAACATCCGGTAATTTTCGTTACCAAACTCCGTTAGTTCCGTTAGGTCTTGCATACACGTGTGTGAGCACACACTAGTTGTCGTTGAACGTTGTGACTTAATAAAAATTATCTATGATAAACAGATAATAACTTGATAATAAGGTGATTATTAAGTTGTGCTTATGTGATTTTAAATATTTTGTGAATTTTATCTTGTAACATGACGAAGTGTTATATTTCTTGCATGTGTTTTGTAGCTATTAAAAATTATGCATGATTATCATTGTTAGTTTATAATATTGTGTTTAGTAGTTAAAACCTTTTAAAAAGTATTAAAAGAGCAAGTTTTTATAAAATGTGATCAAGAAGGATTAATTTGTAAAAACTACAAAATATATTTGTAAAAACCCAACCCTAATTCCCTAACCCCCTTGCGGCCGAAACCATCCAACACACACCATTTTTGCGATTTTGAGCAAGAACAACAAGGAATCATCGATTTTTGATTAGTTGCAAGCATTACAACACATTAGCAAGTTCAATTCTTAGCCATTACATGATTAAAGGTTAGATTTTATGGTTTTTCATGGTTTTTGGGTGTTGGCCGAAACCTAGTTCGAATATGATGATGAATGTCGAATTTTGTGTTGTTTGATGATTGTATGATGTTAGTTAGATTTGATGATAGTTTACGTGAATTGTACAAGAAATTCGTGTTTTGATGCATGGATCATACCTTACTAATAATAGTAACTTTGTGCATGAACTTGATGATTTGATGATGGATTGATGATGTTATGATGTTGATAATGTTGTATGAATGTTGGGTTATGATTATTATGCAAGAAATCCATGAATTGATCATGTAGTTCATACCTTGCTATAAGTAGAAACTTTTGGATATGAGATTTATGAATTATGATGATTTGATGATGTTGAATGTCTAATGATAGTTATGAGCTTGAATAGGTATTGTGTTGATAAATTCATGATTGAATTGAGCGTTAGATTGATTTGGGATGTTACTTTCCTAAAAGGGAAACTTTATTTGTGTGGAACATTAGATAAGGTGAATTGGGCATGTTTATGATGTTAGGATCATGTTAGAATGTTATTGGTGGTGTCTAATTGGTGGAATGTGTTAATTGGGTTGTATGGATACTTGATTGGTCAATTGGGAAATTGGACTTTTATGGATTATACATGACGATGGATATGTTAGGAGATTATGGAATCATGCTTGGGATTGTAATAGATCATTGTTGGGTATGTTGGTTGGCATGAATCTTGTGAATAATGGATGATGATCGTCATACACGCGTGCGAATCTGAGGCCCCTACTTAGTAGGATTGGCAGGGTTTAGGGTGTGAAGTCGTGAGTGGCTTCACATGGCATGTTGTGCATGATTAGACTTTATGTATGATGTACTAGTTATGATGTAATTATAATTGTGTTGAGCATGTTGACTACTTGAGATTCGTATGAGTTGTATGATAATCTAAGTTGTATGATGATCTTGGTAGAACAAGTGGTTGATGAAGTGATATACGTGAACAACTTGTATGATACCATGTATGATGAGTTGCTATGCTTGATTAAAAGGGATTTCAATTAATATGTCACCAACGGGTCAAACGGGTCAACTGGGTCAAATGGTCTTGTTTTTCTAAAACCTTGGTCAATGTGTTTATTGAGCACTTAGGGTTGTTGATGATTCTGTGTACACGTACTCATGTACTTGCGTGTTCTAGGTAACCTCTGAAGGTTGTCTTTCCTCTCTCTCTCAAGTTAGCTTTAATATCATTCGTGTGCACAAGGTGAGTTCATGCCCCACTTTATTTACACTCTCTTTTGGGGGAGATAGCATACTCGTTCTGAAACGCTTTATTGATTATAAGTTGTGTATAGTGTAATGTAGTGCGATATACTATGAAAGTCCTCACACTTTCGGATCGTTATATTGGAACTAGCGGGAAATCTGGGTAGTACTACTGGGTTTGACAAGCCCCACCTGTGCGACTCGAGGTCAACGGGTGCAATATTGTCCTAACATATGGTGTCACGACCTAGTAAGTCGTGACGGGAGGCAATCAAACGAAACGCTGTCAGCTTCGATCGCGAAATCACTATGATTATTACTTGTGAATTTAGACTAGATATCTAATTCAACGCACTCTTATGTTTTATAACTGTTACTGTTATGTTTTACGCAAACTCTTAAACTCACCAACCATTGTGTTGACTCTTTTAGTATGCTATTCTCAGGTCGTGGTTAATGAAAAGCCTAGGAGCACTCACGGGTCAGCATTTGTGGGTTAGCATTGTTGGGAACATTTGTTGGTTTTGCTATTGGAATTATTGTGTATTTTGTTTTGAACAACGGTTGGCGCGTGCTGGCGCATTTTACATTACATTACATTACTTTGGTTTGTCTTGTTTACTAAACGCTTCCGCACTGTTTTAAAGTTTTAAACTCTGATTTTGCTTGAATGTTTCATATAGAGTCGTTCTGAATAACTAATGACTGAGATCCTGGTTTGTCACACGCCTCGCAGTAAAACCCCGCACGTGGATTTTGAGGGTGTGACAATATATGACCAAACCCTTCTTGATCTATCATCAATGATAGACAAGAAGTATCTCCTCCACTAAGAGATTAGCTCTTGCAGGCCCCCATAAGTCAGTATGAATGTATTCAAGAACATCCCTTGTCTCATGAACTCCCCTGCTAAACTTGACCCTTGTTGACTTGCTCAACACACAATGCTCACAGAATCCCACATCACAGCCACTAACTCCTGTGATGATTTCTTCTCAGTTCTGTCAATCCTTGATCACTCATGTGGCCCATTATCTTGTGTCACAATACTGCAGTGTTCTCCTATTGACATCAGCAACTGATGCAGCACCACGTATGATAGTACCATCAAGAACATATATGTTGTTCTCCTTTCTTGAGCCTGACAACATAACCAATGACCCCTTGATTACTTTCACCTTCCCATTCTTGAGACTTACATTACAGCCTTGGCTTTCAAGAGTACCTAGTAAGATGAGGTTCCTCTTAAGTTCAGGTATGTACCTAAGCTGATCAAGAGTGAACTCTACCCCACTCTCCAACTTGAGTGTGATAGAACCAATGCCTTTGATCATACTGGTCTGTCATCACCTAGTTGTACATTTCCTAACTCCACCATCTTCAATTCTGAGAAGAATTCCCTTCTTAGGGTCATATGATTGGAGCAGCCAGAGTCCATGATCCAATCTTGATCTATCTGACCTCTAGACACCATCAGGACATCCGCATTGTCATAACCATCAAGGCTACTATCAACAGACATACTACCTTGAGTTCTATGCTGTTGATGGTTGGCTTGTTTCTTTCGTTTATCTGGGCATTCTCTTTTCAAATGTTTATCAGAATTATAGATATAACATCTCCTCTTGAACTTGGACTTCGATCTTGAAGTTGACCTGCCTCTAGGAGTTCTAGATTCAGGTCTTCCCTCACAAATAAGCCATCACCAGCATCATCTTGACTTTAGACCTTTGCTTCAATTCTTTTGAATTTATGGCAGCCAACACCTCTTCTATTGACAATGACTCCCTCCCAAATGTGAGAGTGTCAACAAGTGCTCATACATTTGTGGCAATAAAGCCAAGAAGATGATTTCTTGATCTTCATCTTCTAATTTAACATCAATGTTCTCAAGATCAATCACCAACTTATTAAATTCATCAACATGATCCTCAATTGACTTACTAGGAGCCAATTGAAATGTATAGAGCCTTTTCTTGAGATACAACCGATTAGCCAGAGACTTAGTCATGTACAACCCTTCAAGCTTTGACCACACCCACTGGTTGATGTCTCTTTTGATACCTCCCTGAGAACTCTGTCTCCGAGACTCAGAATAATGGCACTATGAGCCTTTTCCAAGATATCCTTTTTTTCTTTTGCTGATAGAGACGCCGGCAAGCCATTTTCTCCTTTCAGCTCATCACAATGCCCTGATGCACCAACAACGCTCGCATCTTCACTCTCCATAGCCTAAAATCATCTTGCCATCGAATTTCTCGATTTCAAACTTCGTTGATCCCATTCTTCAATCGAATTTCACTTTGACACTTGAATCTTCAACCCACGAGCAGAACCAGGCTCTGATACCAATTGTAGAAAGATTAAACCAATCTACACCGAAGATTATGAACTCGAAGCAATCGATCACACAACAATCAACTCAAGAATGCAAATGATTTCACTATGAAAGTACGAATGATTACACAAGAAAGAACAAGAACTCTATCTATGTGAAAGTACAAAAGAAAACGGTTAAATCGCCCGCCTATTAACGAACTATTAATAGGTGAACTATTACAACTCTACACCTTACAAAAAACAAAGTTGATACAATTGGTCCTCGTACTATATACACTACATGCATTAATTTCTTTCACTTGCATAATTTCAAGTTACAACGTATGAATAAAATAATTAATTTAAACCCTATTAGCTAGTGGGCTCTGTGGAACAAAAGAAACTAACATGTATTGATATGAAAAAAACAAATTACTATACAACATCTTGTAGGATGCTGCCTCTTTGACACATACTACATTGCTACACGTTCTTATTGTAATGTTTGTTTTGAGTTATTCTATGTTTTGACGTAAAGTTAGTTCGAAAACGAGTGAGGTTGATTGTAGTCTATACTTTATTACGCCGCATAGACCCCGCCGCAACGCAAGGCTGGTAAAAGACTAGTTTTCAATAAAACCAAATATAAAAAAAACAATATAAACAACAACTAAATAACAACAAAATTGAGCTCATCAAATAAATCCAAACCATTTATCACGATCCCCAACAATGATTAGCAGAAATAGACAACTAACTAATGGAACAAACAATTAATGGTTAGAGAAGTAGAAGAATTAAATTAAGAGCTTCAACTTGGAAAAGAACAGAGTTGTGACAAACAAGAACTTCGATTAGCAAGAATGGTAAGATACGATTGTTGTTGTTCGATTTTTTGCCTTCTATCATTTGCCCTTTCTTGATTCTTAAAGTGTCATCTTAAATTTCTACCTCTGTCTTCCCTTTACTCTTCCCGCTTTCCTTTACTCTTCCTACCGCGCTAACTTTTGTGTATCAGCCACTCATTGGCCCATCTAACACACCTAAGAACATAACTGAATTTGGAGGCCCTAAGAAAATGGGGCCTAAACTCCCAACTTGTGTTGCCTTATTTTTTAGCCTAACTCACTTACACATGTCTTAACTTTTTACACCTGTGAATTTATATATACACAATAAAAAATAGTATGTGTTTATAGAGGCTGGTTCAAATAAAAAAACAAATTGGCTAAAAAGGGTGAGAAGAAATCTAGTTGTGACACATGGAATTTTTAAAATTTTATAAGGAAGGGTAGATTTGTCCTTCTACAATTTAACAAGAAGAGGCGCCAAATCTTGCAACCTTCTCTTTTCATTTTACCTGATCTCATTAGATTTGAATATGCTATTATTTAGGGTTTGATTTCAATTCCAAATCTCCACTGATTGCAATCGAATTCTTCTTCATCGTTCATATATACTTCATCTGTTCTTCAAGTTCATCGATTTCATCTTCTTCAGCAACTTCAACTTCTTCAGCTACTTCATCTTCTTCATTTACACAATCTAATTCCAGATCTCCACTGATCGCAATCAAATTGTTCTTCATCCTTCATATCGACTTCATCTTGTTATTCGAATTCATCGTTCATCTTCTTCAGCAACTTCATCTTCTCAGCTACTTCATTTTCTTCATCTATACAATCTAATTTTAGATTTTCACTTATCGCAATCGAATTGTTCTTCATCCTTCATACCCACTTCATGTTGTTCATTGAATTTAGTGATTCCATCTTCTTCAGCAACTTCATCTTCTTCAGATACTTCATCTTCTTCTTGTATTTTAGTTTTTAACAGAGCTTCTTCTACATCTTCTTTTTCTCAATTTTCTATCTCTTCTTTTTGGGTTTATCTTCAGAGAAGATGACTGATGTTTCACATAAAGGTAATACACTCACTTGATTTTCTAATTGTTTTGTTTTTTTATCAGATTTTCAATATATGAAATTGTGTTGTTTACTCACTGTGCTACTTATTATTAAATGTATATAATTAATAAGATTTTGATAATATATATGTTTTCTTTTTTTTTTTGTTATTTCCAGTTTTTAAACAATTTGTGTTGTTTTTATAGACTGTGCTATTTTAAAATATCTTGCTGTATTAATGGACTGTTGTTATTTTCAGGCTTTCGTTTTTCACCTAGTACTGGTAAAAAGTATTACACGCCCAATGTTGCTGAATCATATAAACCTAAAATTGGTATGGTGTTTTCCTCTGTCGATGAAGCGTATAATTTCTACTATGCGTATGCTAAGTTAGGAGGTTTTATCGTTCGTAAATTTACACAATACGAAAAGGAAGGTGTTATACAGATAAAATACATGGTTTATGCAGAGGAGGGTCATAAAACTTTTCAGAAGGGTGATACTTTTAATGATAGTGCTGCTTTTAATAAGAAATCAAAAGATCGTAGGAGGCAACCATCAAAGCGTACGGGTTGCAATGCCCACATTCGTATTCATTTAAATGATTTAAAGGTTTATGAAGTTTATGGTTTTGTCGAAGAACATAAACATCCATTTGTTGATGCTGAGGATTGTCATTTACTTTGTTTGTTTGCTTACGTGACATTGTACTGTTAACGACGTTTCTCTTGTCCTTACTTCAGTACAGACTGGTGGATTTTTAAAATCATCATCCTAGCATTCTTGTTGATGAAGTTTTTGTACTTCCACATCTAAAATGAAAGATAAATGAAAGCAACACAAATTAGAGATACTAATTGAATGAGATAATTAACTCATTTATATACCAACTCTTTAATTATAAGCATTATGTATTAAAACAACACTGTTTTAAGCATAACATAAAAGTATAAGTCTATGCTTTCCATTTTTACTAAACCATCACATAATAGACAACATCAATTCATTACAAAACTACAAATTATTCAACAATAGAGATAAGTAGCACATATTATATACATACTCTATAATTATAAGCAATATGAATCGAAACAGCACCGTTTTATGAGATAAGTAGCACATATTTAATACATGCTTTATGTCTTTGATTATGTAAAAACAACACAAAATAAAAGTTACTAAAGTTGTACTACCCTTCAAAATATATACACTATCACAGATCATTAACAAACTACAAATCATTATATTATTGGGATAATTAACACATATCAAAAGAGTACTGTTTTAAGTATCACAGTTTATTACACTACAAAATAAATAAACTAACGCATATCATTACCAATCTACAAATCATTAAATAATTGAGATAAATAGCACAAATCATTACCAAACTACAAAACAACATTTTTTTCGAAAATCACATAATTGATCATATCACTTCATGCTTTTTATTTTTTTCTAAACCATCACATAACTTTATGTCTGTGATTCTATAAAAACAACACAAATAAAAGAACTAAAGTTTTATTACATTACAAAATATATAAACTAACACATATCATTACAACTACAAATCATTCAATAATTGAGATAAATAGCATAGATAATTACCAAACTACAAAACAACACTTTTTTAAAAATCACATAATAGATCATATCACTCATGCTTTTCAATTTTGCTAAACCATCACATAACTTTTATGTCTGTGATTCTATAAAACACACAAAATAAAAAGAACTAAAGTTTATTACCTTACAAACTTTATGTACTAACACAGATCATTACCATATAAAAAATCATTAAATTATTGAGATAATTAGCACATATGAATCGAAACAACCTGTTTATGATATAAGTAGCACATATTAATACATACTTTTATGTCTGTGATTTATAAAAACAACAAAAAATACAAGTTACTAAAGTTGTATTACCCTACAAATTATATGTACTAACACAGATCATTATCAAACAAAAAATCATAAATTATTGAGATAATTAGCACATATGAATCGAAACAGCACTGTTTTATGAGATAAGTAGCACATATTTAATACATGCTTTATATAGTACACATTTTCAGTTCATGCTTTCATGTCATTGATTCTATTAAACAACACAAGATGAAATATACTAAACTTTTATTACACTACACAATATATCCACTAACACAGATCGTTACCAAACTACAACTCATTAGATGATTGAGATATTTAGCACAGATCATTACTAAACTACAAAATAGCACAAGGATCAATTGATATTATTTCTCACTTTATCGTTTGATGACATTTTTTTTTATAATAACAGTACACTGAATGCATAAATGCCGATATCAGTTCATGATTTGAAAATGCTAAACCATGACATAAATGACAATATCAGTTCATGATTTGTCATTGATTCTATGTAACTTCATTAATGATAATCAGCAAAAACACAAGGATCAATTGATATTATTTCTCATTTTATCGCTTTTGATAGTTGAAACAAGAACATTCACCATCATCAAATTAAACAATATCAGTTCATGATTTGTCATTTATACTACGAAAAAACACATAGTAAGGATACTAAAGTTTGATGACATTTTTTCATAATAACAGTATGAATGCATAAATGACGATATCAGTTAATGATTTGTCAATGCTAAACCATCACATAAATGACAATATCATTCATGCTAAACAAGTACATTAGCGATCATAAAATTAAACAAGTTACGAGAATTACCTTTAATGATTTGAAGTCGATTTTGCCCTACAATCCAAAAAAAATCAAATCAGTAACCGATTTGGATGCTTTTTAATTAGGATTTCATTAACGATAATCGCAATAATCATAGTGACCAACTGATTCTAGGGTTTTCGCGTTTGGTACTGAACCAGCACCTTCTCTATCATCAAATTAAACAAATTTTACAATTACCTTTGATGTTCGTAACCAATTTCGGTGCTATTTGACTAGGATTCGTGAATTGCTCCTTGTTTGAACTCGATTTTGCCCTGTAATCCAAAAAAAAATCAAATGACTAACGATTATATATGAAATCAGTACAATGCAATGTCATTAATACAATAATGACTTACTCTCAGTATTCGTGGTAGATTTCTTCATTTTTTCATAAAATCGGTGAATTTCCTCGACAAATCGTCCGGTGAAAAATGAAGAAAGTAACCGTATCGTCGCTTCCCGTTCTCAGACTTCGATTTTGTGTTTTGAAAGATTGTGTAAAATTAACTAATATGCCTTCCGCGTGCTATAGCAACTCATTTTTAATGAAATCTAATCTTGGCCATTGTTTTTTTAAAATGGAAGGCTAGGACTGTTTCTTATATCTTTTAGAGAAATCTTTTTTTTTAACCAACCCCTGTGTTTATATATGTAATAATATTATTTTTAACAAAAATAAATAATGATTTATATTGATCTTGATAGGATAGATAGATTATTGCAATAACACATGGTTAATATTCATTTGCAACTCTTAATTAATCACTATCATACCACTAGGGTTAATGACCCAGTGATAGAGACAAAACCTCTTGAAGCAAATAAATTTTGAAGTTTTTGGTTTAAATTCCACAAAATCATCATTCTAAAGAAAAAGTTAATCAATATCATTAATAATATTTTTAAACCTAATAAAATAATAATAAATAAAAAACACATGTCACTATCTGATGCATTATCATCTTTTTTTTTGTTTTTGTCTTCAATTAAATGATAATATTAATAATAATGATATAAATAACAAAAAATAAAAAAAATTTTTTAAATATTAGATAACAATAATATAAAGGTGGTGATTTTATTTTTAAATTAATGATAATTTTATAGATTTTATCTAACTAATGTAATATATAAGATTTAACACACATATATATTTAACAAATACTAAATTATTTTTTTTCAAATGGTTACTTATGAAAGAAAACATAAATGTTATAAAAAGATTAAACATTAAAAGGGTAAAATAAACAATACTTTAACCATCAAGAGTTTCATGAGTCGCTCCTAGTTTCATACCACATTTGACTAATTGCGAATTACATTTTTGTAAAACGGTAAAACTTTGTTTACCTCTTGCTCTCCTAAAAAATTAAACTCTCACTACATATCTTCAATATTCAAACAAATAGTTGTAGACTGATGTGAAAACGACACCTAAATCAAGGACGGACTTATAAAGGTTGTATGGGGTCATCCGACACCCATAAACTTTTTTTTTGTATGTTTAATATATGTAATCTAACACCCGAGCGACCACCATAATTATTTGACAACGACTCATGAAATATTATTGAAAATAACATCAAAGAAAGTTAATTTAAAAAGTACAAATTCATCTTGCAAAAAGAGATGATTATCAAAACATGAAACATATTGTTACAGTTTTGGTGGTTTTTTTTTACCTTGCAACATTTTTATGTGAGATTAAATTGAGAGATGCTTGAGTCTGATTGCAGACTAGCTTGAAGAAATATAAAAGTGAAGAGAGAAATAAGATATGTGTATCTAGATGTTTCTAAATGAGTTACAAAAGTGTCGTTTAAGAAAGCCATTCAGTTTATTTAAAATTAAAGAATAAGATGATAAAGAATTTCAATTTGACTAACTTTTTCAAAGACAATTTGACAATGCTTTTCTAATTGATTATTGTGATTACTTGATTCCTATATAAGTATGTTATTAATTAGCTAATTCAATATGTTTCTAATTGAAGATTTAATTAGGTAAATCTTATTATTTAGAAGATTCTGATTACTTAATTCCTTTTTAATTGTTAATTATTTCTAAATTAATAATATTATTTAATATCAAATTAAATATTCATTATTGTCAAACTAAAATCAAGTTGTTAAGAAACTAAATCTATGTCGATGATTAGTATCATTAATCTTTTTCAATGTTTATTGTTTAGTGTTTTGTTTCTTTTATTACAATTGTTTTTATTTTTATTTTTTAGACTATAATATTTAGAAAATATGAAAATACATTTTATATTTTGTTTTAATGCTTCTAATTGTATATCGGCGTTTATTTGTTTGTACATTAAGTTACGAATTTCTACTGCAAAAATAAGAAATGAAGTATATATATAAGATATTATAATAAAATTTTAAATTTAGAAATGTTTTTTAATAACTGTAATGATTAGATTTAAAAAAAAAAAAGCACCATAGAAAGCAATATACCGACATTGTATTCTATAATGCGTTTATATAACGATTTACGTATTTTTATTATGTATTTGAGATTTAATTTGGTTTAATATGTTTATTTTGTGACCGATCTCGAACTGAATCGGATCGAAAAATTTAATATTCAGCGATACACAAACGACCCCTAAAATTTTCCGACCCCATGAAAAAGTTTTCTGGGTCCGCCAGTGACCTAAATGCTTTATCATCATACAATGGGTTCTTAAAAAATAATCTTTATGAACTATAAAGATAGTAGCCTCACGACCCCGGTTAACTTGAGCTTGTCTTATAAGTAGACGTGAACTTTCAGTATGATGAACTATAAATTAGACCTCAACTTGAATAACACTTCATTCATTATATGAGTTGAGAGTAGATTGTGAGATGTATGAAAAATATAAGTTATGAAGTATTATAGTGTTAAAATTATATATATATTTTGCAAAGTTGTTAGCAAGGTAAAATGTTTTCGGAATAAGTCGAGTATGCATGAAAATTAACGTTAAATTACGATATTTGAAAACTTCTTAATCGGTATGTGATTGTTACATACAATACAAATATATTGGATTAAATTCTCTAGCTAATACGTGTTGGGTTTAACTCCCACTTGCGACATTTTTCAGTTATTGCATTAGTGATTTTTTTAGTAAAAAATTCTTAAAATATCTCTTTTTCTTAACATTTTCTTAAAAATGTTCCTCCCGAAAAATTCTCAAAATGTCTTATTCAGACAAAGGCCAACATCTCTAAGACATAGGCGTGAACGCGTGTATAACAGCCCACTAAAAATCGTACATGTAATTAACACAAATACTACCGCCCTCAAGATAAAGTCGTCTGCGCACGAATGGAGTGAAATAGAGGCGTACGACTCTAAAGAAAAGTCGACCGCCACTTTGCAAAATTTGATTTGAATATAATATTATTATAATTAATTTTACTCCTATTTTATTTTTCATTTATAACTTTTAAAATATAGTGTTTTATAAAATTTCAAATATACCATGCGATGTGTTTATTTTTATCTATATATCGATGCAAATTTTATTCAAAACGGACCCAGGCCAAATTTACAGCGAACGTTGGATGCATATTTGAGCCGAATTGGTTTTGAATAAAATTTACGTCCGTACATAGATAAAAATAAGAAGGTCGCAACAATATATTTAGAATTTATAACACTTTATATTTTAAAAGTTATAAAAGAAAAATAAAATATAAGTAAAATTAATATAATAATATAATATTTAACTGAAAAATCAAATAAACTTGATAGACACGTGTCTTCTCGTGAGTATAGGCGACGATGTTGAAGGACACGTGTCTGATTTTTAGTGGGTCGTTATACAGACCCCCGAATCTGTCTTTAGAGTCGTCAGCATCTTGTCCAGAGGAGACATTTTGAACATAAATTTTTGAAGAGACATTTTGAGACAAATAAAGGAGAAATTGATATTTTGGGAACTTTTTATTTTTTTAATCTAGTTTAGCAAATGCAAAATCATTTAACTAGAACAATAGAATACGTTAAAACGTTATAGTAAGGATTAGATTATCATGTTGGTGTCGTTTAGATCTATCAAATCAACTTAAGTGTTATATAAGTCATTTAATGACCACTACGTTCTTTTTCTCGTGGCCTGTATATGCCACGTGTTTGGTTCGCTTCAAAAAGGGACGTATTGCTTGACTTAACTCTTGTTTTACGTAGAAGCCGAAAGGGTCCGGATCACTTCACGATTATATGTGCACAAACTTATTTTACATTTTGTGCAGAAGTTGTTTCTCACGACTTAAACACATGATCTAAAGATCATAAACATCAACCTTACCAGTTGTTCTAAAATTTATCATCTTTAGTTCACTTCTAAGCAAAGCTCTTCTCCTTTGCTCAATTTACTTAGCCGAATAACAGTATCAGTTTCATTGTTTCAAAACATAAACAAGACGATGTGGTTTCTACTTTTCTTTACAAGGTTTGATGCATGTCATCTCTTCATTACATGTATTTTATATATTATCTTATACTGTATTTATAAAACTATATATCATTTCTCACTAAGTAAAAGGAAGATATAGATATCCCTAACAATCATGACATATAATTATGTACGCATGCTCATAAAACTTGCGTCTACCACCCAATCAAACAAAAGACATGCGTTGCGTTTATATCAACATTACAACAATATTAAAACATTAAAATTCACATCATATATACATACAAAGTATATAACACAGAAAAATTGTCATATTTACTCTTTTCTTTAGAGTGTATCTTATAACAAAGGGTAAATTATTGATTTGTGATCTTAATATCATAGATTCAAATTGTAGGAAACACCCTCTTACACAAAATGTAAGATAAGACTGTTTACATCAGATCACAAAACTAGTGACCGAGTTTGAACCATACCATAGGGGGCGGGGATCTCCGGCTTTTTATTTTGTTTAGAGCATTCACAACTCATTCACCATCCTTATCTATATAATTACACTAAAAATTACTATTTTTTTATTATTTTCATTAAATAATAATTTTTTATATCTTTATCATTACTTTTTATCTCTACTTCACTCGTAACCACTTAAAATATATTAAAAATATTATAAGATTTTAAACAATGTTTCTTAAAAATACAGATTGAACAGTAAATTTCTATATCCTTCAATCACAACACTTTTAATCATACCATATAATATATGGAATACACTACGTAAATTTGAGGAACGGACCGTGAATGCTCTTAGCGGATGTGAAGTGTGGAACCTTATCCGTCCTTACCACACGTGAAAGGGCAGAATCGTCATTTCCACTTCCCGGGAAAAAGCCGTTTTTTCTGTTATCAACGTCACTCATCCACCAACACCACCAATATCCCACTGATCAAGTATCAAATCAAAAGTCAAAACCCAACCCCATTTGTGAATTGTGATCGATCAAAGTAAAGCTAAACCTTCACGGGGTCTCAACTTAACTCTCAAATCTTCAAAACCCACTTTCAGTGTCCCATCTTTATCTCACTTTACAACCAAAACTCCTTACAACCCCCGTGAATTGTGATCCCCGTATTGCCACGTTGTTCAAATCTCCAACACTTTTGATTCTCATGATCTCTTCACCATCCATGACATAACCATTTTTTCTGTTTCTGTGAGTAATAACTAATAAGTGATTGATTATTTGATTCTGCATACGTCTACTTGAGGAGTTCAGAAGAACAAGATGGATATGCGATTATGCACGATAGCGACCGGTATGAGCTCGTGAGAGACATCGGTGCGGGTAACTTTGGGTCGCGAGGTTGATGAGGGATAAGCAGACTGATGAGCTTGTTGCTGTTAAGTATATTGAGAGAGGTGAGAAGGTCAGTGATCGAATTGAGCATCTGTTGTTCGATTTGGTTTCTGCAGTGTGTGATGTGTGGTTTTGAGTTGTTAGGGTTTGTTGTGGTGGATTGTGTTCTTGAGGAATAAGTTGTGTTTCTTGCATTGAGTTTGATGTTGTGAATGGTTGAAATTGGTGGTCTGATTAGGTAGTGAGTCAAATTGATCATTGATGTGTCAGTTTGGGTGTTCATGTG
This sequence comes from Flaveria sonorensis, assembly GCA_025506505.1. Classification (NCBI taxonomy): domain Eukaryota; kingdom Viridiplantae; phylum Streptophyta; class Magnoliopsida; order Asterales; family Asteraceae; genus Flaveria; species Flaveria sonorensis. The sequence continues at coordinate 1,867 of JACCIY010001692.1, read as the reverse complement.
CTCAATTTGATAGTGATTGATTATAATTAGAGATAGGTTGTTTTTTATTGTTGGGATAGGTAACAGGGGTGATGACACAAATCTTGCTTAGATGGTCAGTTTTTTTAATTAATCAAAGGTAAATGTGTTTATGAATGACTACAATGTTATATTAGCATACATCTGCTGTTAGTTGACTTTCTTATTATGTATGCAACAGATAGATGAAAATGTGCAAAGGGAAATCATCAACCACAGATCTCTGAGGCACCCCAACATTGTCAGATTCAAGGAGGTTCTTTCTTGACTGTTTTCTGGAGTAGTAATTACATTGGCCTTTTAATGATTTTCTATTCGATATGTAGGTCCTTTTGACACCAAACACATCTGGCAATTGTGATGGAATATGCATCTGGAGGAGAACTATTTGAGCGGATATGTAATGCTGCCCGATTTCCAGAAGATGAAGTTTGTACAAAATGCATATGTTTATTTGTTGCTATTTTACATGTTTATATCAAAATTTAAAAAGCATCAATGCTGTTTGTGTCGCAGGCACATTTCTTTTCCGGCAACTTGTGTCAGGAGTAGGTTACTGTCATAATATGGTATTTAATTAAGATGGTCTTAATACATGATACATGTATTAATTATCTTTTTTCTAAAGTGAATAATGCAAAGTATGGTTTTTTGTGCTGTGTAGCATGTATGCCATCGGGACTGAAACTAGAAAACACACTTCTAGACGGTAGCCAAGCTCGAAGGCTCAAGATTTGTGATTTTGGATATTCAAAGGTACTAATCATCATGGTTCTCTTTTTATGCTACTTATGATACAATATTGTATCGTTATTTAGTTTATAATGCTTAATTCAAGGTGGCTTCTTTGAACAATAGGTTTTTTATCAAGTAATTTAGGTTCTTGTGGTTCTTGATTGTCTCTATAGAATTCTCGAGGGGAAAACTCAACCCTTCTACTTGAACGAGTCACATGGATAAAATAAAAGAATTAGCTTAGAAGGAAACAGATCTGATGGATTGAAAGTTGTCTAAAGTGTTTTTAATTCTATAAACCTCCTACAAAAAGGTTTGTTTAGCATTGAAGTAATACAAGTTGTGTATTATATGTGACAATCTAGATTATACATATAGAACGAGTTTGGACAAAAAGTGTTTCTGCTGACCCGTTTCCATGTGTACCTCGTGTTTCTTTATATTCTGGTATGATCTTTAGTTCTAAGCGTTGTTTTTCTTTGTTTCTGATATCAGTCCTCTGTTCTGCATTCACAACCAAAATCAACTGTTGGAACACCTGCATATATTGCTCCAGAAGTCTTACTTAGAAAAAAATATGATGGCAAGGCAAGCTCATAAAGAATATATTAACAAAGTGATTTTCATCTATGACGGTTTTAATATCCCACATGAAGTCACTGGGATTTTTATGTCACTGTAATTGTAACTATCTTGCATCATTACGAATTCAGATTGCAGATGTGTGGCGTGTGGGTAACATTATACGTGATGCTTGTTGGTGCATACCCTTTTGAAGACCCTGAGGAACCTAAGAATTTTCGTAAGACGATACAAGTAAATACACTACCCTCCTTTTGTTCTGGCAATACATGAATATCCAATGTGGAATTATCAACTCGAGAGCTAGCCTCTTTTTGCAGAGAATTCTCGATGTTCAGTACTCAATTCCATCCTATGTTCATATATCAACTGGGTGCCGTCAATTGATTTCCAGAATCTTTGTAGCTGATCACACTAAGGTCTGCATATTATATGTTACATTACATATATCTATGCATATGGTTGAGACTACGATACCAACCCATTTACTTATGAAACAGCCGATTGGGGTTATCTTTCTAACAGGTTAGAC